>JFHB01000073.1:0-136504 GCA_000729835.1 Atkinsonella hypoxylon | reverse complement strand
GCTGGGCATATGCTAGGTATATGCAGAATGCACAGTGTATTAGTGCGAATTAACATTTTTATATTTAGTGGTATATACAATAATATATAGTAGTATAGTACTAATATCTAGTGGTATAGTGCACTAATACCTAGTAGTATAGTGCTATAGAAATGCACTCTAGATCTCTTGCTTAGAAATTAATACTGTATACTTAGCATATGCTAAGTATATGCTGGGTATATGCTATTCTGCCTAAATCTACACCCGCTCTGGCTCCACTCTGGACCAATCTACACATACGCTGGACCTGAGATTTACTGTACACCCCTGCTGGTGCGAGAGACAAACGAGAACCCAAAAGTGGGGGGGGGGCATGGCACGGATATTTCAATTACAACTCTGAAATGCTCGGCTTCTTGTTCTTCACAGTAACCTATCTGATTGCTCGCTAATAGCCTGACACAAACGCCCCCAGAAAAAAAGATGAACCTCCTTTTGGCTCCAAATCAACGAAAAAGACGTTCAAATCAGCAGAAAAAATAAACTTCCAAAGTAATACACTGCTCGCTTCGCTCACAATCGCCATGGGAGGCTCTGCATTTATATCCCGCGGCCAGCCGTTGTATACACCACGTATGCCCAAAGATGTATACGAGTTCGTCAAATCACGTTGCCATGCAATTCTGAGAGCCAACTATATTTGCGTGGCATCGCCAATCGAAGGCCCAGAGAAGACGGATTTTGGCGACATCGACGTCCTCGTGGCGTGGCCGAAGCTTGACGGCCGCAGCATCCAAATCCAGCTACGAGACATTGCTGACTTGCTCGGTGCGACCGATGCCATCGTCCAGAGTGTTTCGGATTGCGCATCGAATTTCGCCATTCCGTGGCCGAAGGAGCTAGATTCCGATCATCAGGGAAAACCAAAGCATATCCAAGTAGACGTGCGAGTCTGCCCGAGTCTGGAGAACCTCGAATGGATCTTATTCAAGCATGCCCACGGTGACATATGGAACGTCATCGGATCGACCATACGGCCGTACGGCTTAACAATTGACGACAAAGCTCTGTGGCTCCGCATCCCCGAGGTAGAAAAGTTCAACAAGACCAAAGCTAAAATCTTCCTAACATCTGAGCCTTCTGAAGTCCTTCATTTCCTTCACCTACCCATCGACAACGCTTGGGACAGGCCGATGCCCTCCCTCCAGCATATGTTCGAGTACGTCACACAGTGTCCCATGTTCAGGGTATTTCCACTACATACACAAACCTACAACCTCGCAGATGAGGCAGACCGCGAGACAGCCCTCACAGGCGACCGTAAAGCCTTTAAGTCTAATGACCGCAGACGAATGGGCAAACGCCCGGCCTTTAAAAAATGGGTAGACGACTTTATTCCTCGGTGTCAGCAAGAAGGCCGCTTTCTCGAAAGGCGCACTACTAGAGAACAAGTCAGGAGTGAAGCAATTTCTCGGTTCCAGGTCGGCAATGATTACTATTCCCGCAGGACAGACGCCCTGCTGGAACGACGAGGAGACTTTATACTCAGACATCTAATCAAGGGGACCATTCCACAGCTTGATCATGCGGATGCAAAGACGACGCTTTTCCGAGGGTGCCAGGTGAAGGCTTTGAAGAAGATTATTCTGGAAGACGATACTAGTTTCGGCGTGAAACTGGATGCTGATATGAGAGATGAAGATGGATTCCTAGATCTTGATCGTGTGGCAGAATTTATTGCGAAACATAAAGCTGAGGTTGGAAGGGCGGCCATTCTATTGCATAATCAGAATTGGGTAGAGAGCAAGGCGCAGAAAGTGGTTTTTGAGGATGTTTCGTAGGAGCGCTGTGCATTTGGTTCTCTTCCCATCTAGCGGGCGCAGTTTGGAATACTGCGAGCTCATGATGCGAACTTAGCAAATCACAAAGCACAATGCTGTGATGCATGGATTAATTTTCCAATTACCTTCATTTCTTCCAAGTCCTCTTTATATCACGGTCGTAGATACGGGTATCGCGGTAATCCATGCATTTGTTTCTTCCCTCTTTGAATATGCCCACTTACCCAAGCGTTTTAGTCAGTAGTCATGTTCCACAGCCCGTCACCCAAGAAATGTGCATCCTCAACAACAGGGCCCTTGCCCTTGGCCTTGACCTCCTCTGTCCCCGTCACGAGCGTTCCCACTGCACAAGCCGCTTCCTTTCCCTCTGCCATAATAACAACCGGCTCTCCCTTATGAAGCTCTCTACTCCACCGCCCCTCTTCATCTGCCCTTTGGTCCATCTCGTTCCCTTCTTCGAGAACTTTCGTAGCGCCATCAATGGGTAACCGGCCTCCCTTTGATGTCAAGCCGGGGGCCATCAAAGTTGCTCCCGAGAGAACAAAGCGGATGGCACCACGATCAATTCGAATTGTAGGGAATCCTTGTGGGAATCTGTGGACGAGCTTCAAGTGGGGGATGATGACGGAGGTACCTTGCTGGTAGAAGAGGGGTTCCGATTCGAGAACGTATAGCGTGTTCCGCTCAGGAAGCTTAATGCTTTCTAGGGATGCTTTCTTGGGTAGAATCTCATCTACATATGGCGTGAGGAGAGGATATGTTGATAGGAGGGACTGTCGGAGGGATCGCTGAACGGAAGACTTGAGCTTTTGCTTCGGCGCAGGGGTTACTCTATGAACTATGTGAGTTGAGGTCGATATTGGTTATTTTATCAAACTTCTCGGTCGACTCACTCTTTTTTAAACATGTTGTAAGTTGGGGTCGACCACAGGACAGTGGACGATGATATTGCAAGGTTGAGAATGTATTCAAGTTCAGGCTGATGCCACGTGGGGCGAGTCTCTTTTTTGGAGGTTTCGGGCGGGAAAAGTTGAAAGGCAGCGCCCCGCGGAGCTCATTTTCAAGGTGGAGTAAGTCAAACGTCTGGTAGGGCAAAACAATTAATCTCCATATTGATCAAGTTAAAAAGGGTACTAAAGTCTGGTGGCATGTTCATGTGTTTTGTCGGTACTTTGATCTGTAGGCATCATAGAGTTTCATTTATTTACTATGTTTCGCAAGCTAGTATACTACCGTGAAATGCATGTGTCGCCATGAAGCCATGGCCCCAGAGGAATCATCTCAGCCGTGCTGCACATGAGACACCGTTCCGTCCTCATTCAGATAAACATTGAGTCGGTTTTCATTATAGTCTCGAGTGACCATCTGGCCAGGTGGGATAATGCGGTGCTCTGCAGGGAGTTCTTTCTTGCAAAACATCTGTATTTAGTGTTAGCACGTCCATGTTTTGTATGTTTCAACAAAGCGAACAGAAAAACCTTACAACTTCGTTGTGCTTAGTGTCGGACAACTTCTTGCCGACGAGTTTGTTCTGCCATTCTTCCGTCATGCTTGAAGAGTTTGTGGTGACGCCGGGGACAACGAGAGGCATGGTTGCGTTTTGATTGTGTGATCACTGCAGGTTTCGAAAAGGCGCCAGAACACCTATGTACGTGATGCACCAACTTATTTCTTGATAGAACAAATATATGTGTAGTACTGTTTTATGAATGAGGAGCAGTCGAACGTCAAGAATATGACTTTAACCTTTTTTTGGGGAGACGTTGATGGGCAAATCCAAGCGGACGGCATTTCAAGGGACGTGAGCGATGACGTCTTAGAGCTGTGCGCGGGCCTCCAATTGGCGTGGTTTCGGTCCCCAGCTGTTACCTCGCTTAAGCTGGTTTTCTTCTCCAGCAAACCTGGAGAACCTTATCCTAACACGAGGGGTGAAAATTTACACGACCCCTCGGTTCATTTAATCTCAGTGGACCGAGGGTCGTGATTTTTTACAACCCCTTACCTCAAGTATGTGGGCCTGTAGCGTAGAGTAGCTCTAGTCTTCTAATTAGCTAGGTCCTTCTTCTTAGGTGTTAAATTCCGTGGAGTGTAAGGTGTTTTAGAAATTATCTCCTTGCGGACCGTAAGACTACAACCTCCGCATCGACCCGCTTTTTCCCGACAGCTCTATGGAGTGACTTTAAATGACTTCTAGTAGCAGCTAACCATCTTGCTTAATCCCTATATAAGGCTTTTGAGCTAGTAGTAGTAATAATAGACTAGATTAATAGCTTCCCGTGGGAGCAGTGGTACCAGACTGTAACTTAACCTCTATATCTACAGCAACCTTGACCATATCTAGCTACGATGCACACCCCATCTCATGGAACAAAAGCATCAACTTGACATTTTTTTGCATCCACTGAAGGCAAGCAATACCTCTGTCCAAAATTAGACGCGGTGACACAGCAATGACTGGAAGCGGCTTCTTCATTGGATCACGAAGATGTCGAGGAAAGTTATAAATGGCAATACAACATTCTACATGACCATTTCAGCAGAGCTGAGATGATTGGTCTGCAAAGGATTATCATCTGGCAGCCTGACTAAGTGGAAGGTCGAATGTGATATGTGGAGGAGATGAATCAGTCCCTATTTCGTGGTGACGGCGTTGTTCCAACAGCTCAACAATGGCGAAACGCGTCCTCGTTATATGGATGCCTCCTGCGACTAACCGGGTTATCTGCAAACAAAATTAGGCCATCACGACATTCAAGATGCCACAGCTCGCATGATTTCCTCGAATGAGAGGAAGTTGATCTACAGCAGGCTGCTAGATGGTAGCCCGATTTTTGGAGGTTCGAATGTCAACAATATGCGATCGAGATCAGCCAGTCCCTGTTTCATAATAAGTGCGATGGTTCAAGCGTACAGCAATAAGATACATTTCGGCGCCTAAGATTTGCGCAGCAGTACTTTTGTAAGTTGTTAAGATAGCGGCAAAAAGTTGATTATCGGCGATGGCCATGACTGCTGTGTGGTTCGAGTCTGTTGACCTCGCTGGAGAAGGATATGTTGCTTTTGTCACCTGCGTCGTAAGATCTTTATTCATCAAACATTTGGCTTTCTTCCTGTGCCCCATTCCTCTCAAACTGCACCTCAGAATCACCTGCTTTCACAGTTCGTTATCGAATATGTCTACAGCCAGCTCGCAACTCGAAGAGATGGAGGCTAGAATACGCGAAATTGGGTGAAACAGTTACACATTAGGAAAACGAGAAGACCCTTTACGTGACGTGTGCAAATATTTAGGAGATATTGCAACAAGTGCATCTTGAGTTACATTACGTTAGCTCCGAGAAGACGCGACTAGCACAAGAGATAAATCGGGGGGGATCGGGGCAAAGGGAAACACCACCAGAGATAACCCTATTTTGCACTAGGACATCCCTTGAGCAGTAAGATTTTAACTTAATAGACCTTGCCCGCAGGTACCGCGACTCATCTAACAATCCGTTGGTGACGAAGAGCTCGTGATGTTTTGTGCGATAAAACAACTTTAATGTCACATAATTGCAGAGCAACGCTATCGCTGTTGCCTGTATTACTAAGATGCTTAAAGTTGCACTTCCGGGTCTAACGAATTCGACAATCCGCGCCTCCCTTTAAACTAAGATGTCTACGCCCGCTAATAAGAACCTATTTGTCTCTATTAGTAGGTAGACGTTAGAACTTATAAAGTAGATTAAGGTTAAGATTAGTAAGATTACTAAAACTACTAGTAAATTCACCCGTTAGAGGAACCCCAACAATCGATACTAGAAAGCCCAGGTACACTTTAAACATTCACCCGTCTTGACGAAGATGAGACCGAGATCCTTGGGGTCGAATTAACCATCTTTGTCAATCAGTCCGATTCTCCCGCTGGTGTTGTTGACAGTGGTCCACCAATTGTCACCTTCAGACACAGCACGCTTATCCTGGAGACTAACAATTACATCATTGTTTAAAGCCTCGGCGACAATCGCATCGCCGATCGCCTTCTGGAGACGAGCAACGATGTAATCGCTACCGTAATTTGTAGCCTTTATATAAGGCACATCACAATCGAACATCTTTATAATCCGCTGCCTGTGACTGCTATGTTTAAAGTGTACCTGGGCTTTCCAGTATCGATTGTTGGGGTTCCTCTAATAGGTGAATTCACTAGTAGTTTCAGTAATCTTACCGATCTTAACCTTAATCTGCTTTATAAGTTCTAACGTCTACCTACTAATAGAGACAAATAGGTTCTTATTAGCGGGCGTAGATATCTTAGTTTAAAGGGAGGCGCGGATTGTCGAATTCGTTAGACCCGGAAGTGCAACTTTAAGCATCTTAAACCTCGATCTGCTTTATAAGTTCTGACGTCCACCTACCGATGGAGACGTCCTGTACAAAATCTATGTTTGTATAGCGTTTTAAGGCCGCCAGTCGCTTCCGAAGGTTCATCTGCTTGTCCTTGGAAAAAAAAAAAGGTCTAGACCGTGTTGGGAAATGGCTCTTTGCACGTCCCCGGATATATATGCTGGTAGTGAAAAGGACTAAGATGATGCGGGTGCCGCAGAAATTGCGCGATTGACAGAGTTGATGTTCTTTCTAAAATTTGAGGCATTTATTGTATTTGTGGTTCGCGGAGATAGCACGTTAAAGTCCTCGAGTGTCTTGTTCCGTGTGAAATCTGTCATGGTCGAGTTATGTCCATATATACAGAGGGGTGACGAAGAATTGTTGCTAACTCCCAGTCTAGGATACCTTTGGATACGAACATTATCGTCCACAAGATTCTTGTCGCATTCTTGATGCCCGTGACAGAGCGCGAATGATTTAAACAGTCGGAGGTGAGCTGCAAAAGCTTGTAAATGAGTCTGCTAAGCTGAGCATAGCAAAGATCTCACGCCTGGCAGTGTCTTGTGATGCGTTAGCGGTGGGTACGTCGAAATCATCAGTCAGCACGTCGTATTGATGCCTGATGACCGCAGTGGTAGAGTTGCAGGCGGGTGCTATTCTCCCACGAGCCCCAGTACTTCATTTTAGGTCGTTCGTAACCAAACATAAGCCAGGGCCAATAATTGATAGTGCGTCGCCTTCGTGATCGGGGTAGAGGGACCTAGTCTGAGGAAACTGTAGTTCGTATAACTGTGCCAGGATGTCGCCAAAGTTAGTATATAAACAAACCACTTCGTTCGTCTGCGGCAGAAGAGCAAGGCGTATTAAGTAGTAGCGGCTGTCCAGGTCGCTGATCAATCTAAAATCAGGAATGCCTGGATGTACGTGTGTTATCACTCTGTACACTCGCCATTTCCGTATGTGTGTATCTCAGGAATTGGTGTTGTCGCATGTCGCTAGATGAATCTTTTCGCGGTTTAGCCGGTTGTCGCCAGCCACAAAGTGGTTGCAACGTCACTTTAGAGCTTATTCTAAGGGCTCGCCCATCAGTCACGTGCAACAAGCAGGAACCCAAGCCAGCGGTTTGAGGCACTAGAAAAGAGGTAAAATACAGAAATGGCCGTCGGGGGGAGTTGGATGATCTTAAAACCCCGCATTGGGCTTTGCTTACACTACTTTCTGGTGGGTGGATGGAATTGGCAAGAAATGCCCCACTTGGACCCGACCTGAGGTGAGCTAGTAATTAGTTAGTTAGGCTGGTGAGCTAACTATTGAGCTGTGTGCCCAACATGAGTAACTTGCTCTCGCATCAACATGGGCTTCTTGGCTATTGAGCTTGTTGGGGCCACCATATTCATAATCAATGCCAGGGCGCCCGCCCAATTATCCCTGGGACTGGTTTTTGAATCGTGACAATGACCGTAACTTTGACGAGCACAGCGCTCGGCGCTCGGCCGGTAGACTACATGCGTGAAAATACAACATGCACGTGTACTTACCGCTGCGCGCGATTCTCCCAGCCCTGTTCAGACCCACGTACAGCACCCCGTAGATCGCGGTCGATTGCTCCAATCTGGCTGGCCGGTTGTGTCTGGTGTGTCACACCGGTTGGTGCAGGAAACTGCATGAGGTGCCAACAATCAACAATGGGGCTACGACCCAAACCCGGCGCTTCTTTCCCTACTGTAATCATAAAGTTAGAAATATGCATCAAATATTTGAAAATAATATCAACGTTAAATAGAAGTCAATATTGGTATTTGAATTCCGTTGCATCTTTCGGGATTTCTTACACAACAACTAAGAGCGCTTGTGAATTAGAGTTGGTGGTACAACCCACTGTACATCGAGAGGGCCAAATAATATATGCCACACTAGGTACCGGCTGGCTGGTGCTGGTGCTGGTGCTGGTGTTAATAATGATTACTGCTGCCGATAGTCACCCCGGAGTTGCCGTTATGTAAGCTGAGTCAAGCTACATGTGTAAGAGAGAGCTGCTGCTCAAGCACTCCGCACCCCTCAAGCCCGCGCTTGTCCTAGGAACTGAAGAACATTGCTGCGCCTGGATTCTCATCTGATTTCCATTTGTCTATGGTCCGCACCTGCGACATCTTGCTGAACTCCCCGACTATTCTCGACTTCTCCTCCTTCGTCATTCTGTCACAGCAGAATTGCTAGCTGCCGTTGCTAAGCCCTCCCCGCCCTCCTGACACGGAGCCGTCAACCAGCAACTTTTGCCCGCCCGAGCTCCTGCAGGACCGTTCCCGAATAACGGCGGCCTCCTAACCCCAACAATTGATCGTCTGAACCGCCTTTGAAGCTGGCATTTATCGTGGCGCCTCCCAAACAATCGTTCAACTTCTTCCATTGTTACAGTCTTCGAACGTCTAGCTCCCCCCTCGGAGCCCCGTCCCGGACTGTCCGACGTCCATCTTTATATTCCCAGGCGACCGGAGCATTGCATGTGGCATGCCAACAGTTTGCTTTCAATCCCTGACGACAACGATCTACTGCATTGATATACGATTGTTTTCTTTTAACAGGCTATCTGCGGCGTAAGGTCGACGAATTGGCCGTTCTCGTGGACGTTCTCAAAAATTCGACCTTTTCTAACAAAGCTGGTATACAAGTACAGCGTCGTCGGTCAACATGGCCAATTCAAGCTCTCAGAACGTTATTCGCAGGTACCATTGCTCAGAATTCATTCTATATGCCCCTCTTACCATACCGAATCCGCTTTAACGGAGTCGTATTAAGACACAAGGCTGCAAGCTGTTTAGGGAGCACCAACGCTGAGTACATCTACTGATTCTTCTAAATTGGGCAGGAAGCTCGTCATTATAGGCGATGGCGCTTGTGGAAAGACCAGCTTACTCAGTGTTTTCACACTTGGATACTTCCCTACGGTTTGTCTTTCATCCCATGACCGTTAACTTTGTGACTATGTTTCCCTTACTAACTAGTCTCCCCTAGCGATATGTAAGGCGCAGTAACTGCCGAACGTGATACCTTCTTCAGCATACTGACGTAAGTCGTTAGATTCCAACGGTCTTCGAGAATTATGTCACCGACTGCAGAGTAGACGGCAAATCCGTTCAGCTGGCTTTATGGGACACTGCTGGGCAGGAAGATTACGAAAGACTACGACCTTTGGCATATTCAAAAGCACACGTTATTTTAGTCGGTTTTTCAGTTGACATGCCTGACTCGTTGGATAATGTGAAGAGCAAGGTTAGTCCATCTCGCAGTAATGTGCGTGGAACGGCCTTATATTAATGACGTATTGTACTTCCGCCGGTATAGTGGATTGAAGAAGCGACTCGCTTGTGCTCCGGTGTCCCAATCATTCTGGTGGGACTGAAAAAGGATCTCCGAGAAGACCCAGTTGCAATTGAAGAGATGCGAAAGAAGTCGCAACGATTTCTCACACCGCACGACGGGGAAGTTGCAGCTCGAGAGGTTGGCGCCAAGCGATATCTCGAGTGCTCTAGCCTGAGTGGCGAAGGAGTTGATGACGTATTCGAAGCTGCCACACGAGCTGCTCTACTGACGTTTGAGAAAGGTGAAGGAGGCGGCTGCTGTGTAATTCTGTAACAACGGATCCCTACAACTGCATACGAAACCCTGTTATGGACCGACACTCTTATAGGTACGGAGGAAACTACTTCCATTGACTGGCTGGCTGTATTGCTGCGAAAAACGCCCACCTCAACTACTTCGAATTGAAGCTCGTCGCTTGAGGATCTGCGCCATCGGTTTGCCCTCGCTGCAGCCATCTCCAGGAGCCCTTGTTCGGAAGCAGCTCACCGTCAACATATTTCTTAATTTTTTTCCTGTCGTATTATTTGGCAAGCGAACGCACTGTCTCTCTTCTTCAACTCATGACATGGCAAAACTGCAGCGAGGCACTCCTTTTTCGCAGTAACAAATAGCAGCTTCACTCTCTGTATTAATACAGCGTGGGCGGGTCATAGATTGCACCTGCTGCTCCCATGCGCGCATGCGGCAAGGCTTGGTCTTATTGTGCGAGGATACTGGTAATATTTTGTTTACTCTTTCTTGTTTTGGTTTCCGTTGTCATATTTTCAGTGTTCACATAGTTGGTATGGTAATTTTATCGTGTTTGGAGAGGTTTTGGGGTTCGAGCTATAGCTCTTGCAAAAAAAATCAAGGTGTTGGAACAGCGCAGTAGAAGTAGGTATCGCATATGATACAATACAGGCACAATTTGAATTACTGTGATATGTCAACAATGCTTCTGTTAGTATAGGCATGGGTCAACATCAGTGATTACCTGGGGGTTCTTATCGTATTTTGATTATGCTTGCAATAGCAAACTTTGAGTATACAGCTGCTATAACACATTGATACCCACCAGCCACCTCTGCAGCGTGGCATCGAGCAATTTAAATGCAGATACACCACTTCGCATCTTGTAATACCCGATCACGAGCAGCTATCGCTTCCAATCATGGTTCCAAGGCTGCTTTCCCGGATTATCAGTCTGAAACCTGGCATATTCGATAGGTACAGCGTCCGTACCCCAAACGCCCTTTTTTTCCATCGCAACCCGATACAAGTATCCCTCCCCGCGGCCCTCCGGCCAGGCCGTCTGACGTAATTCCTCGCAAGCATTGTATATGCCCGCATGCATTCTCTGTCTCTCCTTGGCAATGGCATCGCGCTGTTGGCGTCGGAATAGCTGCCAACCTCGATGAATCGTCCAGTGGCGCAGAAACCGCAGACGAGCCATTCGTAAAGGGGGTGGAGCGGGTGAGAACATGTTCTGCTTGAGCGTCTTTACGCGGTAGAAGTTCTCTGATTTAGGTGCCGTGCGGTTCTTTCGCACAGGCATGGTTCCTAGTACGGGTTTGGGGGGTACGCGGGCCATTGCTGTAGAGGAGGTCGAGAAGAGGTGCTTTATTGTAGC
The DNA here is from genome assembly GCA_000729835.1 of Atkinsonella hypoxylon. Classification (NCBI taxonomy): domain Eukaryota; kingdom Fungi; phylum Ascomycota; class Sordariomycetes; order Hypocreales; family Clavicipitaceae; genus Atkinsonella; species Atkinsonella hypoxylon. Next base: position 125,344 of record JFHB01000073.1, on the reverse strand, counting down.
TTGAATATTGATCGGTTTGATTTGTTGACCGAAGTTGCTTCGGAGCGAGAAGAGTAAAGACATTTTGGGTTTGTTTGTGTTTGTCGGGGATGTTGATGAATGCCGAGGTAAATGCTGTGTCGCGTGTGAAGTCGATGGTGGTCTTCAAAAGGATGCGCCTCTTTTATATTGAGAATAATGTGAGAACACTACTTTTTGTCGCGAATGATTCGTTGTACAGATCAGAAATGTCGTATGAAGTAGCTGTGGTGTTCATTACAGCTGTCGGTCATCTGAATCGTCGGCCGGGGTATGCGAGAGCTTGAGTCCAGATGTTCCGGCTTCGCTCTAATCCATTTGCAGAAGCTCACCGACTTTTTTCAACGCTGGCTCGACGTTGATGGAATCGAAACGATTGAGCGGGTGTACGGGATCCGATTCAAATCGACTGTCTCTGAAGTAGAGGTGGATGTCCTTTTGTAAAAATGTTAGTTTGCGGCTCTGATCCCTGTTACCTGTGCACAAAGTGAGGGTGGTTTGGTCCGGAAAAAGATATTCCCGCCCCTTTATCTGAAACAACAAGATTTGATAATGACATACCTCCTTTATCTCGTGACTGATCACGATGCAATGATCAACGTTCTTTTTGCACAATAGCTCTTCGAAAGCCTCTTCGGTTACATATGTTCCATATTTCTCAACCAAGGCATAAGGCGACATCCCTGTTGCAAGGGTCAGGGTCAGAAACAGAGGCTTCATCATGTCCTTGAAGCCAGGCTCCAAATTGCTGATTACCGCGAGCAAGTATGCGCACTCAAATATCAAGGGATGTTCTCTTAATTTTTGTTGAGCCCAGTGGAGCTTATTCTTGCTTCCGCATACTGCTTGTGTCCATTTTTTGTATAGGCTCAAGAGAAAAGTCTGCGATATGATCACGTTCGCGTACTCTCGCTGCTGGGACTGTATCTGTGCCTCGCTGTGTTTATAGCCAAATGAGATGATGCTGCCAAGAATTTGGATGACCTTTGAGGAGACCATTTCAAATCTAGCGCTGTACTCCTTAAGGCTTCTTGGGACAAGTCCACGAAAGGTGTAGGTTCGAGGAAGTTCATCTTCATTGATCTGAAGAAGAGTCTCCCAACATGGATGTTGCCATGCTTGAGAATACTGTACACGGAAATCAATGCTATCGGATGACGGCTCCTGCTCGCCAAATACTCGGCGATGAACAAAGATGTAATCGCCGCCAGTGTGTCCGAAGTAGTACCTCGGGTTGCAAAGCGAAGTATGCACGTGTACATCTCGAAAATTGTTATCCAAAAAGTTTCCAAAGCGTATTGTAAACTCGGTGTATAGTGTGCCTTCGACCGTCTTGAGCCGTTTCACCTCGCCTTCGAAGGCGGCATTTTTATGGAAGCGCTCAGCCCATGTAAGTTGAACTTTATCGGCGGCTACAGAAAGCTCAGTCAAAGCATCCTGGCATTGTCGACGTCGTTCTGGAGACATATGTCTGTTTTTTTCCGTCCAATATGCCTTTGCCTGTACTATCTGTTGCTCCTCGCTTCGTTTCTGGTTGTTCTCGGCTTCAAGTTTCTGGACAATGGGCTGATACTTAGCCCATTCTGTTTCATATTCAGCTGTCCATAATGCTTGGAGCTGGAATCGACTAATGTATGTTTGCCATTTATTCTCGATCAACTTTAGCGATGGCGATGGTGATGGCGATGGTGATGATGATGGTGATGATGATGGCGATGGCGATGGCGATGGTACTTGAGCCATATATTCTTAACTTGGATCGATGTTCTTTGTTCTAGTGTCCTTGGTCGAAGCTCTTCGTGTCCTTGGGTGAGCTGCTTGATTAATAAGATGTTGTTCTTATCGAAAGAAATAGGGTTGTTGAGTCGAAAATGTGTTTGAAAATGTTGATGGTAAGAAAACGAATGCGCTTATATATATATATATGTATGTATATATGTATATATTCTAACGTTGTCACTAGCACCGACAAAATTTCGAACCCAGTTTAGCGTTCGTATTGTGGCTACCCACTGAACTTAAATCGGTAAGCGTATGCATTTCCAAAAACTTTAACTCATAGTCACTCTTGCTCTTCGGCGAGGTGAGGTTATCTTTGCTATTAGTTTCAGTACATCGCACGAGAGACACTCCTCTGTTCCTTCCTGAGAATCGATTACTGGGGCATAGGAAACCATGGATCTCATTGCTGTACTCTACGGTCCATGCTCATTAAAGACTTTCTCTGCATTTTAATACTTCAATAGTTTGTTACACGCAAAGGCTGCAAATTATTAGCGTTACTTGATGCAAGATACCACCCATCCTACACAGCATTACAATACGATGCATATTTGCATCACAAGACTCTGATAGGCTCCATGTTAAGTAGTGACGCGTCCGGTTCCTAGCTTTCTTGTCTCCGAACTCAAACTTGCAAGCTTTCAACGCCCTTTTGCCAGAGGATTCCTCCAAGCTTCGCCCGCCTCAGACACGATAAAAGTCTTAGCAAGCCCAAATAATTCCCAAGAGACACTCTCCCTAATTAAAGCCATTGTGAATCCAGTAGCAGCATACTTTTCCCCGCCATTGACGCAGAGAGATAGCCCGCAGAGAGGAGGCAAGATTTCACTGTCGTACGATGTTAACATGAAGGAGCTAGAGATCACTGGAGGGAAGGTCTCTTTGATGGATGCGGCAAGTTCATTGAATATCATGCTATGGCGTGTTTGGGAATGTTCCAGTAGACGTACCTTCCCGTTTAGTCGTCGTCCATGTCGCATCAGGTTCTTATGATGTCGTCTTTTTCGATGGAGAAGTGGGTCACTTACATGACGAAATCAATCTTGTCTTCCAAAACATATTGACTGAAGACGAGAGGTTGATTGTCCAACTATCATGCTCTTGAACTCAGCGGCCAGTGGGTTATATACAAGGCCTCGGATTGTCTTATGATAATAGGGCCTATTGGCAGGGTGCCTCGATGGGATAAAGGACCCCCAGTAGTTGTTGAACTCGCCTTGCTCTCTGATTTTAAATTTTTGCGAAGTCCGGATTTTGCTTACCGTATGCATTAATCAACTTCTCCACTGCAACTTGTATTCATTGCCTCTCTGTTCAAGGTCGTCAACGAATCAATATATTATCGCGAAGTACCAAATCATCATCTGGCTTCATCCCGAACGCCCACTTGATGCTCCTGGCATTCTCTATCCGTAAGAAGCAGCATGAATCTTGGTATTGACCAGCAATTTTGCTGCTCATATAATGATAGCACGTGCATTCATGCACTTTGGCTTTCTGTGAATGCTTTTGGGCCGTAGAAGGGTCTTGAATATAACTTCCTCATCGCAATATCCATCGACCTAGAAGACCTCCAACGCTACCATTAAAAGGTGATTTTTTTTTTATTGTAGACTATGGCCAAGTTGCCCAATCTCCACTACGCAGGCGAATGAATGGCTTCTAACAAAACACCATCTTGCAGGCTGGCACTCGTAGACATACACCTGCGTTCTATCCACCTCATACCCGGCCGGTTGTAGGAAATAGACTGGTTCCTACTCGCCATGACCGATTCGACTGCATTCGTAATTCCTTGACCTCGCGGGCCAGTGACGGTCATGCCCATTGCTCTTTGGTCGTAACTGTTAAGCATATGCTGAGCGGACAATGACATGTTCGTGAGGCCTTTTCTAGCAGCCTCCTCTTTGTACATAGGCATCTAACCTCTCTGTATGTAACACTTTACTGTTATGTATATATGTAATGCTGAAAAGATGGGATTTAGCTGCTTCATGACATTCTCTCGGAGTAATTTATTTCATTATAACGAGTTGATTTTTTAAAATATCGCAATGAGGGGCGATGGGCAAGGTGTAAAAACCACGAATGTCATCAATACTACCCGCGGGTCTTCGTACAGGGATTATTTTAGACCTGGCCGGTGGGCTCTGATGTCTCTCACATGAAAAGTCTGGCCTCTGCCGCCGTTGAATTACTGGCACAGGTCTTTTATCGAGTGTCCAAAATGGCGTGATAAGAGGTCGATCATTTTTTTTCTTTAATTTTGAAGCGATTGCACCTGTAAAACCCAATCATCCGTTGTGGCTATGCTGGATACACGTTGGGCAGCAATGTACAGAATGGACAGACCAAAGGGGAAAACATGCGCAGGATTCAAGAGAACATATCAACTATCTTGAGTCTCCATTATTACCTTCCTATCCTATCCTATAGATTCACGTAGCCAGTCTTCGGATATGCTTATGCTCTTACTTCTTGAAAGGGCTGTCAAAGCGCCGTCTAAATCGGCCAGCCGCAGATACGGTTCAAGAGGGGTACTGCCGCTTATTAGGAAGATCAGCAAGGAATTCGCTCCTAACTCCGAACAAGGCAGATCCCGTCATACTTTCTATGGAGAGAATAACTCGGCATGACCGGCATACCGCCTTCAACTAAACCCTGGAGATGCCAGCACTTGCGACTACTCTGCTGATTTCCGACCACCTTTTCTGCGGATCCCGAAGTTATCATAATAGCAATATCCTATTCTGAAGATGAGTAGAATCATGGATACTTCTGGTGAGAATTCTCTTGCGTGATCCCTGTCAGCTGGTTCTGTCCTTGATTCCATCGTTTATAGCAGGACGACAGAAAATCAAAAAAGGATCCAACCGCCTCCCATTGCCGACTTGTAGACCTCTCTTCATCTTACTCATCTTATCATGGCTCCCTAGCTAGACAGACCTACAAATTCTGACCAAAATGACCTAGAAATCCCAGCATCGATAACAAGCATGCCGACGCCGGCGCTCTTATCACTGGCTGGGAAAACAGTAGCCATTACCGGCGCAGCCCGTGGCATCGGCATCACTCTGGCGATGGGTGTCGTTGAATCAGGGGGCAACGTCGCCTGCCTAGATATCCAGGAAGCGCCAGCACCCGCGGAGTGGGCACGATTGCAGAAACTTGCGTCCCAACAAAGGGTCATGGTCTCGTATAACCACTGCGATGTGACAGACGAGAATGCGGTAGAGAAGGTAATGGAGGCCGTCGCTGCAGACGCAGAGGCACTCGGCTCTCCTTTCTGGGGAACAATTGCCTGCGCTGGCATCCAGCAGATGTGTCCAGCACTGGACTATCCCATACTTGACTTTGAAAGGATACTTAAAGTCAATGTCACGGGCGTGTTCAACACCTGCAAGTACGCAGCCAGAATACTTCATCGAGTCAAACGGCCCGGGAGTATTGTAATCATCGCTAGCATGTCTGGCAATATTGCAAATAGGGTAAGCAAGCTTTTGTGCGTCGACCAGTTAGCGTACCGATTGAGCTTATTGACACTGATCCTGGCGTGAATACAGGGTCTCACTTGCACAGCATACAACACTAGCAAGGCAGCCGTACAACAAATGTGTCGATCATTAGCTCAAGAATGGGGAGAGTATGGCATTCGAGTAAACTCAATTTCCCCTGGAGTAAGTAGCATGGCATGTGATGGCAAGGCATCTTAGTATGATATAAGAGTCATGAATGGCAGCTGACTTCAGCTCGAATAGTATATCAGAACGTCCATGACTGAGAAGCTCCTCGCCGAGCGCCCCGAGATGGAAGCTACATGGAGAGGCGGTGCCCTCCTCGGGCGACTCGGTATTCCAGAGGATTTAAAGTTGCCAGCCGTTTTTCTCTTGTCAGAAGGTGCTGCGTTCATGCATGGTGCTGATTTGCGCGTTGATGGCGGACAGTGTGCATCTGCCTAAGTCCAATTCAGATTGTAGTCTCTGGTGCCTTTTGCTCCGAATTTTCCTGTGAATAGGCAATTGCAATTTCCTTGCAGCTTAGTTGAAGCCGCTCAAACGGCAGATTTACATTCATCGTGTTCACTGTCTCCGTGTACTTCATATAAGCCACAACTGTAGGAGAACCTTGGGAATTTAAGGGGATCTTCTAGGATCACTTATATATCTCCATTCGTCGCGGAGCCGCTTCTGATTATCCGTATGTTGTAAAAAACGAAACAAATTCGATTTCCAGATGCCATTGGGGCTCTGATCAATGACACCCTTCGAGACAGAATCAACTGCTTGATTGGACCGGCCCTTGGCGACGCATAGCCTATATATAGACTTCCCATCCGGAGACATGTCTGCCTCATCGTACCAGTCAAGAAAGTTTGTACTTCCATCCCTGCTGAAGTCAATCTTTCCATCGCGGTGCCCATCCAAGCTCTCAGACAGATAATACCGGCCATGCCATGCTTAAAGCGCTGTCCTTTCATCTACAGGTTACGAAAGAGTGAACCACCAAGGTCCTTGCATTACAAATATCGAATTGATTTCGGTTTGGTCTACGCACATTGAATACCTATCCCTTAAGACTGAGCAGAACTGTGAAACGCATCATGAGAAGCAAGACATTTTGAAGTCGACCCCAAGGGCACGGCGGGGACACATTTGGAAAACACGAATGATGATGTAACACGAATGGAAATCCGACTGGACACATCCTCTGGATATCCTGTGCCTCATGACAGCGTTGACACGAGCTTGAGACTGAGCAACCTACTTGGCCCTCTTGCACGTCGATCCAAGGTGCATCATATTTGTGTGGTGTGAGAACAGTTCTCGTCCGCGAATTCATTGGCCATAAAGTTAACACACTGGTGTCAACGTCCTAACGTAGGGCACCCACCTACGGAACCCACCTACATTCGGACCGTAAATTTACCTCCTTCAACACTAGAAGCAGCTATCTTTAAACCGCGTTTTTTCGTGCAATTTAACTACTACTATTATAATTTTATTATTATTAGCTTCGCGATGCCTAACTACACAGAAAACAACATTTAAGATGCAATACTTACTATTATAGAAGGCCTACTAATTGCCTAAGCAGTAAAGCAGTAGTTAATACTAAAGACAACGCTTTAGAACTAATTTAAAGGCCGCTAAACGCAAAATAATGCATTTAAGCAATTGCAGTAACTCTCTTATAAGGAAGAAGAAAGCCTTATTAGCTAGATTTTATTCTAGGCATTATTAAATATACCTATAACTTATTTATAGCTCTATAGCATTATGTTACACCTACTAGCTAAAGGCAGCAACTTTTAACCTCTTAGAAAGAACTAGGTTTAAGGCTTTTTACGTAAGCATCTAGAAGTATTAATAAAGAGAGGTAAGTAAATAGATTCCTGCTATATTAATAGAGCTTCTGCTAATTCTATTAAGGGCTTCTTTACTCTTCTAGACTAACCTATTATTAAGTTAATTAAAACAATAAACTAATATAATATAGACAAAATAGGCATTTAAGAGAGCTAAAGGAGCAATAGCCTAGTGCTTAAAAGCTTATAAATAAAGAGCATTATTAAAAAACACCTTAGATTACATTATTAAACTTTAATTATTAAGTGCATTAGTATAAATAGTAAAGCAATTTGCTCTCTTGTTATATTTAAGGGATAGAGCGTACAGCAGTAGTAGTTCTCTAATAAAGATAATACAGCTAAATATAGTATATAGCACTTTATAGCATTACCTAACAGCTAAACATTAAACACAATTAGGCTATATTAGCTAAAAGAGGTCTTTATCCCTAAAACAATACCTACTGTAACAGTTACAAGCCCTTAGCACAATGCCTTATTGTTATCTATTACCTTAATATTAAGGTGTTCTAAGTTAGCTACACTATTAGCGCTAGCTTAAGCTGTAAAACCTTAGGTCTTCTTTAGAAAAACCTTAAACTATTGCAGAATAACGTTAGACTGTTAAATGCACTAAACGTAGCCCTACTTTAGAGTGTTAACTTTACTAGAGTCTATTAATCTTATAGCCCTTAGGTACCTATAAAGGCTTTATCTCCCTTTTTCTCCTTTTCTCTCTATCTTAAAGTCTTTATTAATAGAGCTTAATAAAACTATTTAATCTTTCCTTTATAGCTATAATATTACTTTAAGATTATTATTTTTATTTACTGCTTAAGCAATAAATAAATATAGACTTTTACCCTTTATTTTACCTATATTAGCTATTTTAATAAGAAAAAGAATTATATAGATTTATATATATAATTATAAAAAGAACTATACACTTAATAAGCTTTAAGATAAAAGAACTAGAAGTTTAAGAAAATAGTTCTAAAGAACCTAGGCTTAACTTAGAAGAAGAACTTAGCTTAATATTATTTAAGTTAGAAGATAATTCTAAAGAACCTAGATTAAAAGAAGATTAACCTAAAGCTATAGGTAAAGACTTAAAATATATAAAGGAACTTCTTTAAGTGTTAAAAGAAAGCAACATTAGAATTACTTAACTAAAAGAAAAATAATAGTTTTAAAGAGAATATAGTTATAGTATAACCTTAGTTAATAGCGTTTTTAGTTTAATATTTAAACTAATAAAAAAAGCTACTATTAAAGCTTTTTAACTATTTAATTCTAATAGTAATATAGATACCTTTAACCTTTATTATAATAGAAAAGTAAAGAAGGTAGAAACTAATTCTTTAATCTTTAATAGTAAATTAAGTAAAGGCTTTAATACTTAAGTTAAAAGAGTAGCTAATAAAATTGTAGAAAACATTAAAGTCTTTAAGACTAAATATAGTTATATAACTATTATTTATTTAGCTATATTTAGTGCTACTACTAATCTTTTAGAGTTTTAATATAGTAAAACCTTAATAAACCTCTTTAGAAACTCTACTAAAATAATTACTACTCTTACTGCTATATATTAGAACTTTAATAAAGCTATATATACTTATAAAGCCCTTTAGGATATAGTCTATAATTCTCTTAATAAGAATATTAATATATATATTAGTTAGATTAATAAGCTTATAGATAAAGCTAATATCCTAATAAGCAAAAAAAAGAGTGTACTTTATAAGTATATCTTTACTTACCTAAACCCTACTTTATTAATAGAATCTAAAGACCTTAATGTTAGCTATAAGATATTTTTTAGTTATATAGCTAATATAGCGTTAGCCTATAAGTAAATTACTAAGGAATACTAATAAAAAAGGAAAGAACTTAACGTTAAAAAGGCTTATAAAGCTATTAAAAAGGAACCTTATTATTCTTCTAAAACTAATAAAAGTAACTATAAGTTACTAAGAATTAGGAACTTTTTTTATAAAAAAGAGTAAGTATTAGCTAAAGGCTAATGCTTTAATTGTAAAGAAAAAGAATACTTTATCTATAACTACTCTAATAAAAAGAAGATTACTACTGCTAAAAAAGTAATAAAAAAAGAAAAGAATTCTTAGTCTTTTAGTTTATCTTTTAACTTAAAAAACTAGAAGCACTACTAAAAGTCTCTATAGTAGTTAAGATACTATAAATAGCTAGAATTAGTAATAAAAACCTAAATTTATTTATAATTTCTATATAGTTATAGTTATATAGATTAAGATTTAAGATTTAAGCTTTATATAATATAGAAGTAGATATTTTATTACTAGTTAGCTGCTAAGTAGCTAAATAGGCTAAGAAGTTATTAGAATAGGTTCTTAAGAAGCTATTAATACCTATATCTCTATTTAATTATTGTAATTAAAGTGCTAAAAAAGTTACTTACTTAGTTAAAGGTATAATAAAGCTAAATAAATAATAATTTATTAAGTAGAAGTTCTATATTACTAATATAGATTATAATATATTTATTAGTTAAAAATAGCTAATAGCTTAAAATATTTAGTTATATCTTTAAAGCAAAAGAATTATATAGTTAAAGAATTAACCTAATAATATAAAGTTCTTATTAGCTATAATACTAAACCTATAAAAGAAGAAAGTTAATTCTATAATTTAAAAAGATACTTTATAATATAACTAAAGAATAAATAATTAAATTAATTAGAAAAAGCATTTAATCTATTAGATTTTAAAACACTTAAATCTCTAAAAAGAGATTATTTTAACTCTAAAGGAAGATTTAACTAAACCTCTAGTTAATATAATAGAGCTATAAGCTTAAATTAAAGCTAACCTTTATTAATTACAATAGAAGAAGTTATAAATACTTAATAAAGCTATTGCCTTTATTAATTAAATAGTTTTACTACTTATAGTTAGTCTTTAAGCCCTTAAAGTATAAGTATAGTAAAAGATATATATTAGTAAAACTATTTCTTTCTATAAAAATAAGGACCTAAAGTATATTAAGTTAGTAAAAAAGTTAATTCCTTTATAGTTAGTTTATCTAAAAGGATTCTTTTTAAAGAAGGCTACTGTAGTATTACTATTTAGCTGCTTTAGTTATAATATTATATTAGAATTAGCTAAACTATTATTAAGTTCCCTTTCTATATATAGAACCTCTTTTAAATACCTTCTCTTAGAAAAGAAAGCTATTAAAGAACTATTAAAAGCTAGATTAATTAAACTCTATATAGCTAATAAACTTATATTAAATGTTTTTACTTTAAAACCTTACTTTAGTAAGAGGTATTTCTACTAAGATTATTAATAGATTAATAACTTTCTAAAGCCTTAATTAGTTTTTACTTTAGATATTAAAGAAACTATTACTAATTACTAATAAGCTAAAAGAATAAGTAAGATTAATATTATTAAAGCTTTTAATTAAATATTAATTAAAGTAAACTTTTAATACCTAACTGCCTTTTAAACTTACTAAAGAATGTTTTAGTAAAAAGTACTTCTCTTTAGATTAAAAGTTAAACTAGCTTAGTAGTAGTTATTTATTAATACTTAACTTAATAAATTACTTAACCTCTTTACTAGTGCTTATACTAATAATATCTTAATCTATATAAATAATAAAGTAGAAAAGGTTTATTAGTCTTAAGTTAAAGAAGTTATTTACTAATTATATAAAGCTAATCTTTAAGGTAATATTAAGAAATCCTAGTTTAATATAAAAAGTATTAACTACTTAAGTATAATAATTAAAGTTAAAAAAGGTATATAAATTAATTTAGCTAAAATTAAAGCTATTACTAGCTAGAAGATTAAAGATTTAACTTTTAAGACTACACTAAGATCCTTTCTTAAGTTATATAATTATATCTATATATTCTGTAGTTACTCTAGTAATATAGTAGAACTACTAAATTACTTACTTAAGAAAGATATAACCTTTATTATTAAACTAGAATAATAATAAGTATTTAATCTAATAAAGAAGTTAGCTACTTAAGCACCTATACTAGCTTTCTTTTAACCTAGTAGAAAAACCTAAGTAGAAACTAATGCTTCTTATAATACTATAGAAGAAGTAATTATATAGTTATAAAATAATAATAAATAGAAACCTATTAAATACTTTAGTAAGACTATAATACTAGCAGAATAAGCTTATTCTATTTAAGATTAAGAAATATTAGCTATAGTTTAAATATTACAGCACTTTAAACTTAAGCTGCTTAGTACTTAATTCTTTATTGTTACTAATTACTAAGCGCTATTATATTAGTCTACTAAGAGGCTACTGTTAATACATTAAGTTAAATAGGCTAATTTCCTTATTAACTTTAATATTACTTTTTAGTATTAAAAAGGAAAGAATAATATTGTTGCTAATACTCTATTAAGGAAGACTATTAACACTTCTACTGTTAAAGCTTAAGAAGCTTTAGACTAAACCTTTAAAATAATACTGCTTAATTAAATTAATAATATAATAATATTAAGTATATAAAGAAGACTTTAAGGAGTAAACTTAGTAAACTTAATTATTAAAGAAAATAAAGAATAAGGTCTAGGTTTCTATAATAAAAAGCTAGTAGTTTTAGTTTAAACTAGTAATAAAAAGATCTTCTTATATATAGCATTAATTTATAAAGCTTATATACTACCTATTTTTACCTATAGAGGTTAATATAAAACAATTAATCTTATTAAAAGGCAATATTAGTAGTAAGGAATAAACTATAATATTTAAACCTTTATAAAGAATTATTTAAACTATAACTATAATAAACCTTACTATAATAAGACTTTAGGCTTATTACACTCTTTACTAGTACTAAATAAAGTATAGAAGTAAGTAGTTATTAATAGTAAGAATATACCTTTAGATAAATTTAGCTATAACTATATTTAAGTGTTTATTTATAAATTTAGTTACCTAATAGCTACTCTTTTAGGCTATAAGATAGATACAGTAGAAAAGATTGCACAACAGTATTATTAATATATATACTATTTCTTTAGCTTACCTAGTGTTTAAATTAGCAATAATACTAGCTCTTTTATATTAGAATTCTTAGAAATAATTAATAAGCTAACTAATATAAAATATTGCTATAAGAGTTCTTTATACCTATAAACCTAAGAAGCTATAGAAATTATAAATTAGAAATTAGATTAAAAGCTAAGATTCTATATTAATTAGTATTAAAAACAGTAAAGTGTTTACCTTTTTGCTTTAAACTTTATATATAACGTTTTATAGCACTTATTATTAAATATATATTCTTTTTAGGTATTATTAAGTTAACTACTATAGAATCTATTAGTATTAAATAATAAACTATTTAATCTTATTAATTTAAAAAGAGTATAAGTTACTTAAAATATTATTATATAAATAAAGAAGGTATAAGACCTTATATAGTAAAATATAGTTAAAGCCTAAAAGGTATAAAAGAATTAAGCTAATTAGAAAAGAAAAGAAGTTAACTTTAATATAGGCAATAAAGTTTATATATAAAAGAAAGGCTTTATAACTTTAGCTCTAACTACTTAACTAGATTCTTAATATATTAATCTATAGTTAATAATTAAAAAAAGAGGCTATAGCTTTATTTTAAATGTTCTAAACTAGTTTAAAGGTTCTCTATTGTTTTATATAAATAGGCTATAAAAGGCACTAATTAATCTATTACCTTAGCGGCTAATTACACTAAAGAAACTATAAGAAATCTAAGGCTAAATAAAGTATAAAGTTAACTAAATACTAGCCTTTAGATTAAAAGGTTAAAATAAAACCTTAGAATATTAGGTTAGTTAGAAGGGTTACAACCTAGATAATTAATAGTATTTAGTAAGGAATTTAGCTAATATAGCAGTAGCCTTAGTTAAATTTTACAAGAAGTATCTAGATGCTGTAGAACTACTAGTAAGACTATAGAAATAGTTAGTTATAGCTGCTAATAATAAAGCTATAGTAAAATACAGCAATAATAATATAGCTGCTAAGGATACTACAATAAAGAGGAAAAGACCTATATAATATAGGTAAAACCTTTAATATTGTCTAATAATATTAGGTTTAAAAGGGGGTAGTATAACAGTTATAAGCTCTTAGTATAATGCCTTATTGTTATCTATTACCTTAATATTAAGGTGTTCTAAGTTAGCTACACTATTAGCGCTAGCTTAAGCTATAGAACCTTAGGTCTTCTTTAGAAAAACCTTAAACTATTATAGAATAACGTTAGACTATTAGATGCGCTAGATATAGCCCTACTTTAGGGTGTTAACTCCACTAGGGTCTGTTAATCTTGTAGCCCCTAGGCACCTATAGAGGCTTTGCCTCCCTTTTCCTCCTTTTCTCTCCATCTTAGAGTCTTCGTTGATAGAGCCTAATAAGACCATTTGATCTTTCCCTTATAGCCGTAACAGTAAGCATAAATAATAGTTAGAACAACTATCTTACAACCCCTTAGTATAGCTATTACATTTATTAGCTTGTTAACTAAGTAATTAAACTATAAGCATTAGGCCTAGCTTGCTGTTAATTATTTCGCAAAATCTAGAAGGGATTAAACAATAAAAACCTTAAGCTAATAAATATAGAGCGCTAGATTTAGGACCTTTAGCATTAAATTAATTAATATAAACTATAGAAAAAGCAGAAAGTTACTTATAACCTAAATAAAAAATTCGTTAATATTAAGGATATAGAAAAGGCTTAGCAGCGCCTTCTAGCGCTCTAGGAGGCCGCTACAGCTGCTGCTAATATCGGTTTTAAGGATCTGTGTTATAAGTGGCAGCTTAGTAGCTAGGCAACACTAATTACAGCCATTCTTAGCTCGTGGCGCTGAATAATTTGACGCTAATAGAATGTTGTTGTTGTGGCAATTCGCGTTCCGAATGTAGGTGGGTTCCGTAGGTGGGTGCCCTACGTTAGTGGACTGTGCCCTGAAGTGTTGGGGACAAGGAATACAGAGTCTGCCAGTTAAACGAACCTAAGCTTGCAGAAGCCAGATGCAGATCGCGAAGGGTGATGGCTTCATGCCAAGGTCAATGACCTCGCCGAGCTGCATCTTAATGGATACAACAGAGGCTGCGTGTATGTGGCCCTGGCATTCACTTCCTGTGTCTAGCGACGAGAAAAAGAGCCGAGTTCGGTAACACATTCGCAAGTGCGTCTGCGATTTTCCAACCTCTTATTATAGGTCTCATCATTCGTTGTATTGCCTGATTCTTATCTAGGGTATAATTCGCTACCCCTGCACTAGCGCCACGGTTAGATCGCGGCTTCTTCATAAGATTGTGGGAGCTTGCCAATTGTTCCGGGGGGGGGGGTCGGTGAAGGGTTTTACAAAGCTACATGGAATAAAAACGCCGTGTCGGATGGATGTGGGGAGTAACTATTCCGTAGTTACAGTAAATCTCAGGTCCAGGCCATGTGTGCGTTAGTCCAGAACAGGTGTATTTTTGGCTAATATATGCTGAACATATACTAATTACACAGTATTAATTTTTAAGCAAGATTTCTAGAGTATACCACTAGATATTAGTGCTAAATACAAAACTGTTTAATTCGCACTAATACACTGTGTGATTAGCACATGTTGAGCATATGCTGAACTCTTCACCGCCTGCTATTCTGGACCAACGCACACATGGCCTGGACCTGAGATTTACTGGAACCCCGATGATGACGACGCATTTGGAACCCCGCACGCGGCTGTCACAAGTCATCCTCGACTTAAGCCCTTCAGCAGCCCACGGCCATAGCGCATGCATTTGAAGCCCAAACTTTTAATGAATATTACATTGCTCAGGGAGGTAAATAGATTTTCCGAAAGCTGTAAACCCTCCTTCTAATTATTCCATATATTGTAGCTGTAGGGCCTTGACTCAACACAGCTGTTGATAATGTCCACAGCCCGATTGATCTATCAATACCTTGCTCTGTCAGGTCGGTCCAGCTTTGTCGTCATGTCGGGCACGTCGAGGCACTTGGAACTTCTCTCAGGAGAGAGCTTTGTGGATCACCTGACCGGGAAGGGCACCTGTGGTCGATTCGCCAACGGTTATCATGAGTCGTGACGCCCTTCTGATACTAGACGACAGCAATAGCAGCCCGCGGAGATTAGATTGGCAAGCAGAATGTTTGTGGAGTTAAGTCGAGTCGGCCGATAGATATGCCTGTCCAGGCCATGCCGATGAAATAACTTGCGAATTATTCGGATCATGGCCAGCCATAAACTCCTAATGGCACATTCTAATATGACGATGGCATATTCTTATCCGAAATACTCACCGAGAACTTGAACCACCTTAAGAGAACACTGGATTCAGGGATTGCGCTCATTGCAAGCGCTACAGGAGCTGATCAGAAAACCTGTTATTTCGACAGTATAAGCGTGACTTATGGCAGAGTTTGGTTCATCGAAGTTGCACCTTGGCTCGATTACATTGACACCGACCGACTCTTCAACTGGCGGTGGGAGAATCAAAAAGCATTTTGGCAGGGCTTGAACGATCGTGGTCTCGCTTGCTCATGAATTGAAGTAGACCACCACCTATACTCCATTGAGCCTCTTGATACGATTTACTCACTAACCTACCAGCATGCTAGTGCCTGGAAATAACGCCGCACCCTAAGCCTGTATGCTTTGGGAGTGGATAACTTGTAAAAGTGAGGGACGCCGGCGACTGGATATGATAAGAGAACAGAATTTCAGCGTAACGAGGTGATGGTGTCGAACCAAGTACAATGTAAGACTGGTCATTCACTCGCATAGTATAACCATCAATATCATGGCTTCAAATTTCAGATATATTCAACCGCTAATCTGAGCACTTCCTATTGCAGCAAATAGTCTTTCCGCGCCATTCCCACGCCGCCAATTTGACCGTCTTGGCTTCAAATCCAGATGTACTCAACAGCTAATCTGAGCACTTCCCACTACAGCAAATAACCATTCCACCCCATTCCCACCACGCCAATCTGACTGTCTGGTAATACTTCGTTGCCTTGGAGGATGTCTACCTATTCTTTCTTGCCATCTTTCTTTTTGCCCTTTTGCTCCTTGTTGAAATTCTTGCAGTTCTTCTCGGCAATCTTTTTGACCTTGAGGGCCTCTACGATGCCGCAGCGCTTGATGATGCATTCTCTGGCCAGAATGCCGATCTTCACCATGTTGGTGTCGTTGCACATGCAGGCGAGGTCGTTAGCCTTGCAGCCCACTTTCTCGATGGGGTCTTTCAGGCAGGGTGGCTGGGCGGGTTAGTTTGGACGTGGGAAGAAGCAATGTGGTGCAAGGGAAAACAATCGACGTGATGTCATGTCGGCTGGGGAAGAGAGGGGATATTGGTGCTCAACAAAGGGATACATACAGCGCACTTGGGCAGGGGCTTAAGGTCGGCGGCTAAGGCCAAGGAGGCCACCATGGCAGTAAAGAACGGGAACCACATGTCGATGTTCGTTGAACGAGATGCTTTGTTTGGTGTGAAGATGTGGGTTTACAGACGAGCAACTTTAGGAAACAAGATGTGACGACCAGAGTGACTTATTTATAATTGCGAATTTGGCCGTGATGTTGTCCGGTTGACACTCTGCAATTGTTATTTTTTTTTTCTGGGTTGAAGCAGAGGCTGGTTGAATGTGGTTTTAGACTTTGATGGCTCAAGGAAGGTTTTCTCTAAGCTTATCTTGTCGATCTCGCTTCCGATTAGAAGTCGAGGTCCGCAAAATTGGCGTGCTTCGGGCGAGATACTAGCCTTTAGTCACGCGTTAAGGTTGTTTTCTCTGCTTGGAGGAAAGGAGGCTAGGTCGACGAGATGGCCTCACGATAGCGGGATGTCTAGACCCGTGATGAGAGGTCATTGATGCCGTACACGCATGCAAATGTGTTATATAGATCGAATCACACGATATCATGGCACTTAGTGGTTTTGCAGTTACGGTCAGTTATCCAGCTTGTGGCATCGGGCAGCTGGTGTTATTTTGTCGATATGCTTTCGTTGCTGGCAGACATCTCTAATTGTTCGAGGACGTACACGTAGGTCCCTCCCTAGGTATGGATAAGGTATTGAAATCATCACGGGGCACGTGGGGGTTACACAAATGGCTGCTCCAATCAGTCCGAGATGAGTATCATGCGGAGTTGTGACTAAACATTTGCTCAGTACGGAATAACTATTCCGTAATGGACTCCGATTCAAAACTCTGCGTAGGTCCACTTCAGCTACTAGGCGGGCAGCCATCATTAAGTGTCCTTGGCTAAAGTTTTTGGGAGGCACTCGATGTTCCTGAATGAAGATCTTACCATCTGAGAATTAGGTGGCGCTGGTCCGTCGGAAGAGAGTTTTTTTTTTTTTTTTTTTTTTTTTTGGATGCACGCCTCAGGCGAGAAGTTTTATTCATAGATTTAGTCCGATCCCGCTGCATGTCTTTGGTGGCTGCATTCAGAGTGCGGCGTATATAGCGATGTCAAGCGCTCGTCCGCATCAAAACATTAATAGTCAAGAAGGAATCGTAGGGAAAGATTGCAATCGCGGAGCGAAAATGACATACAATGAACCACGTTTCCCATGCTGCTAGTTGTTATTCCGTACGGAGTAGTGCTTCTGGCATTACCTTGTTGTGGGTGCACCGTAATCAAGTTTGATCCGAAACCCAAATTGACAGCCGGACCAATCATGCATAAAGTTTGTCAGGGGCAGCCACTTATTGTCGGGAGAAAACTGGTAGTTATCGCCATGTTTTCAGGGGGAAAGGGACTTGGCTCTATTTGCTTCCCTGCTTTTCCGTGCTTTTCCCTGCTTCCCCTGCTGCTCTGCCGAGCGGTATTATTATTGGACGGTATTGCCATGGTTAGCGCATGGTTAAGACGAAGCGCATTCGCTGCTCTCCTCATTGATGCCTCCCCGCTTGAAGTACTTGTCGCCCTCGTATTCCTCCACGGCCTTGCCACCTGCGTCAATCTGAGTGGTTAACGCAATATAGTGGGAACCAAGTGGGCGCCAAGTCCAGCAATCCGAAGAGGCGCAGTAGCAAAAATAGCACAGATAGTGGATGTTGTTCAAAGGACAATGTTCGCCCTTATGGCGCGGAATGACGCAATTAACGCAGGTATTCTGGTCCTTTTTTTTTGTTTTATGGTTGGCTGCAAGTCCATTGTGCCTTATCACGCACATCGAAGAAACAAAGGCGTTCTGCTTGCGGCGGTATGTGATGGCTTTATTGTAGTATTGAAGCAAAGAGCGCTTCGCGAAGCCACCACCAGCAGTGTTCGAGACAGGCCCACCAAGCGCATAATTTATCTCCATGAATTATGCAGGAACAATCGTCAAATGTGCGGTATAGTTGACCCATCTGGAGCTGACGTAAGCGACAAAAGCATATCTGGGATGACGAGACGAGGCTTGAGTGAAGTCGCAAGAAAGTACGGAATACCGCTGGTCTGTGTCTGCTTGGCAGGGGCGGTTGTAGGTCAGATGAAGATTAAATGGTAGTGGTATCATCTGGTGTGTAATACCAATACCGTACGGAGTACGTACATGCTGCAGGATTGCAGATGCGTCGTACAACCGAGATCGATTCAAGTGCGGTGCGGCTGTAATTATGATCGCTGCGAGTGTCCCTTTGGTAGTGCAATTAAGGGAACAAGCAAAGTTACCTACCTACCTACCTAGGTAGGTAGTCGCTTGCCGTGGCGACATTAGTACTGCATGTGTAGATATAACATCTTACTTTACAATTTGACCCCGTTACATGATTATCGATAAATAGCTGACCTCACCATCAACCATCATGCTCCCTTCACAACTAGTTAACTAGTTACCTAGGTACCCAAAGCATCAAAATTAGTGCAGCACTATCGGTTACGCTAGCACAGTGCGGTAAGGGATGACGCCAAAGTGCGCTGCTATTTGTCGGGATCTGACTCGAACCGGTGCGCGTGGCCCCGCTTTTCTCCCTCCAACGTCCTCCCAAACGGTCCAAACCAAAGCACGCACTAACACGTAGACCCCTGCCGCCCACGGCAATGCAGCCATGCAGCCACAGCTCAATGCATCAAGACATATTAATATTCTTCGCTCGATCCATTCCACCTCCTGCTGATTGTTACTGGCTGTTGGAAGTCGATTTGTTCCTTTTTCTCCCGTTTGCCTTGTCACGGGGGCTTTTTTTTTTTTTCGTTTTTTTTCTCGTTCTTCTCTCCATCTCTATTCCCGACGACAGCAACCTCACTCTTCGAGCCTATTAACTCCCTTTACTCTCGCTACCTTTCCTCTTCCTTTGCTGGACAGAGGTAGTCGATCGTTTTGGTTCAACTTCGGTCGCTTGTCCGTCCCGACGCCCCGTCGCCATTGCCGTACTCGTTATCTACCGGTCAAGCATTCGTCTACTCGCACGACGCGGAACGTCTCCTACACCACTACGCTCAATATTAGTCGCGGTATTACAGAGAGTCCCTTGGCGTCTCTTTTGTCCATTGGGATTTTCCACATCCAGAGCTTTTTCAGTTCTTTGCCCTCGGTACTCCCTTTACCAAACGCACACTCGCGCATCCAACAAAAAGTTGGTCGATCCACCAACGAACTGTTCCGAGACGCGAGGCGTTTCGAGATTCGTGGCGATCAACACCTGCACGAGCCGGTTCCGAAAAAAAAAAAAATTATAAAGCGATATTCGAAAATATACTACGTCTAGTTGCCCTTTACCTTGACCTGCATTGTGGCCTCTCGGTGTTTCAATCTTGCTCGACAGCACAACGCCTCATAGCCTGAGATTTCGCCCGTTTGGCGCTGGGTGCGAAGCCCGCAGTGAGATTGTGGGCCATGGACAATCTCCTCGCACCCTCTGGGGCCGTTGTGCCCAGAGATAAAGATCCCGGGCAGGAAATGCTGGAGCTGATGTCGAATCCATTTGTCGCTGATAAGGTACTGACTCTTGATCGTACGACGTGCTTGCGGAAATTCGTCCATACAATTTGCTAATTCGCCCCTCAACGCGTAGCTTGCTGTTGCTTCCGTCTACTCAGCTTTTGCGACCTCGCTGGGCGTTACGGCCGTTATTGC
The DNA here is from genome assembly GCA_000729835.1 of Atkinsonella hypoxylon. Classification (NCBI taxonomy): domain Eukaryota; kingdom Fungi; phylum Ascomycota; class Sordariomycetes; order Hypocreales; family Clavicipitaceae; genus Atkinsonella; species Atkinsonella hypoxylon. Next base: position 105,105 of record JFHB01000073.1, on the reverse strand, counting down.
TCTCCTATTTTCCTTCATCCGACCATATCATCAAGCGATATATGCCCCAAAATCTAAACACGCAGACGAAAAACATGCTCCACCACCGATTGGGAAGGCACCATGGGCCTGGATAACACCTCTTGTCAACACTAAGGAAGTTGTCCTCATGCACCAGATCGGCATGGATGCAACGGTATTTCTACGTTTTCTTCGCATGTTGAGGAACATGTTCCTGGTCCTCACATTGGTTGGGATCGGTGTTCTGGTCCCGGTTAATATCACCAACTTTGAGGGCCAAACTGATAATACCGAGTGGATGCTCAGGATCACCCCTCGTAATGTACGCGGGAAGCCAATATGGGCTTGTATTCTTGTTGGTTATGTCTTCAACTTTGTGATTATGGGATTCCTTTGGTGGAATTACCGAACAGTGCTGCATTTGCGCCGTATTTACTTTGACTCAGAAGATTACCAAAACAGCTTGCATGCCCGTACCCTGATGCTCTTCGATATACCTCGCCAAGGGCGTTCTGATGAGGGCATCGCGAGAATCATCGACTCTATTGTCCCGAACTCGTCATTTGCACGGACTGTTATTGCTCGCAATGTCAAGGATCTTCCTGACCTGATTGAGGAGCACGACAAAACAGTGCGCAAACTCGAAAAAGTTCTGGCTAAGTATCTGAAGGACCCGCACAACTTACCTGCTGCCAGACCTACCTGCAAGGCTTCGAGAAAGGACCGATCCTTCGATACCTATCCTGCCCGTCAAAAGCTGGACGCCATTGATTATTTGACGCATCGTATTCGAAACTTGGAAGTGGAGATCAAGGAGGTTCGGAAGAGCGTGGACAGGCGCAGCACTATGCCCTACGGATTTGCCAGTTACTCAGCTATTCCCGAGGCGCACAGCATCGCCTATGGTTGCAGGAAGAGGAGACCTCATGGTGCCACAGTTATTCTAGCGCCGCGGCCAACGGACATTATTTGGCGCAACATGCCATTATCGAGCGCCACGCGCCGTCGCAGACGCTGGATCAACAACCTCTGGATCGCTATTCTGACAATCTTGTGGGTCGCACCCAACTCCATGATTGCCATTTTTCTGGTCAATTTGAGTAATCTTGGCAAAGTATGGAAGGGCTTCCAGACTGAACTGGAGAAGGATACAAATTTCTGGGGTGTTGTTCAAGGTATCGCCTCCCCTGCTCTGACATCACTCGTGTACCTAGTTTTACCCATAATCTTTCGCCGACTGTCCATCAAAGCGGGTGACCAAACAAAAACCGGGCGTGAAAGACATGTCTTGAGCAAACTCTACGCCTTTTTCGTCTTCAACAACTTGATCGTCTTTTCGTTCTTCAGTGTATTGTGGGCTTTCGTTGCCGCCGTTGTCAAATCCACAAGCGAGCCAGGACTCAATGGACAAACGTTGGATGCATGGAGCGCCATAGTCCAGGCCAATTTGGCTGCGAAGGTTGTTATTTCTTTCTGCAATAACAGCCCTTTCTGGGTCACATACCTGCTTCAACGACAACTTGGTGCCGCGATCGATCTGGCACAGATTTGGCCACTCATTCTTGCCTTCTTCCAGAAACGATTTTCAAGCCCTACGCCACGAGAGTTGATCGAACTCACAGCTCCCCCACCGTTCGAGTACGCCAATTACTATACCTATTTTCTCTTCTATACAACCGTCACGCTCTGCTTTGGTACAATTCAGCCTCTGGTCCTGCTCGCCACCGCCCTGTATTTCTGCATTGATTGCTACCTGAAAAAATACTTGATATTGTATCGGTTCGTCACCAAGACCGAGTCAGGCGGGCTTTTTTGGCGAGTCGTCTTCAACCGAATGGTGTTCGCCGCCACTTTGTCGAATGGAGTCGTCCTTCTGACGGCCTGGGCCCAAGGTGACGGTCAACATATGCAATTCTATGCTACGTGCCCGTTGCCTTTCCTCATGATTCTGTTCAAGCTTTATTGCCGAAGAACCTTTGACGACAAGATGAGATACTACAGCAAAACTTATACCGCTAAGCATCCAGAGACGGTAATGCCTGGCGACTCATATGGTCGTAATGACAAACTTGCCAGTCGATTCGGTCACCCCGCCTTGTACAAACCTCTGATTACGCCGATGGTACACCAGAAGGCACAGAATATGCTTCCCTCAGTGTACCGCGGCCGCTTGACCGACGGGCGTGACGATGATGGGGCCGACTTGGCCACAGTCAGCGGATACTCTGACGTATACGCCTTGGATTCGATGAAGGGTGGCAAGGTTGGAAAATCTGCCAGTGCTGTCCCGGGCTTCGAGTACGTTTCGGATGCGCACATGGACTTTGAATATTACAAAAACCGAGCCGAGTTTGCCGATGAGCACGGTGGTGGTGAATTGTACGGGCAAGGATCAGATATCTACAGAACCGGCACCCCTGGTTCGTTTGACGACAGGGCTAGCAACCCGTCGATATCTCGGCCAGCGTCTCCGATGTTGAATGGCCGTGGAAGCCCCGGCCCATATGGCGGCCCAGGACAACAGTCCAGACGCGTCATGACCAACATGTCAATGTCCGACACTGCCTATTCTAGTTATAGGCCTGCGAACGCCGCTGGTTATGGATCCCCGATGGAACGTGGCCGTACTCCTTTGTACGACCAAGACAACGGCAGCTCGTCCGGACTCGTCCAGAACGCTGCACAAGTACCTATGGCTCCATTGCCACCGTATCATTCTCGCGAAGGCTCCGTGGACCGCAGCGGGAAAATGACCCCTGCGAGAATTCAATCTCCGGCAGTGCATAGGGCTGGTGCTCCAAGCCCTGGGCCAGGACCCTCGATCGGAGCATTGGGCGGTGGGCCCCAGGGCTACAGCGGCTTGGGGCAAGTCGAGGAGTCGGATATGTACACAGGTGATCCGACGCAATATAATTATACTAGAAGGGGAGGCAGCAATCGTGCATCGACACAACCCGGACAAGGATGGTAAGTGGATGATACGATAACGTAGTGTGCCAGACAAGGGGCACGGGAGAATTATTGCGTGGAAAGCTCTGAAGAGCGAGTACCGCCCTCATGGACATGTTAGACTACATTAGCATTTTTGTACTTTGAAATAGGCACGGCATATCAGTTTTTATTGTATATCGATAAAGGTGATTAGATTAAAGCATGGGAGAGAGTTCAGGAGTTTGGGTATGCCGCAATTTATATAAATGCAGTGTAACACAACCATTCGGCTAGTGTATGTCGTGGAATCCCAGATGACCGCATCCAACGTGATTTGACGCGCATATGCGTATCACGCTGGCATGAGCGGTCCACAGAGTGAAGGTCAGTTGAGATCGATATTTGAACTATTACAGAACAGCCGTTGCCGGAGATATAATATGAGCTTCTGCATGGTCGGAAATCAGATTATAGTATTCAAGCCAGACGGTGAACGGTACTGCATCCATCCACATCTACTATGCGTTTCTTAAATCCAGTACGTGGGTTGCGAGTTGTATTTCAAGCTCGGCCCTCATCGTGTGAACATGCCCGTTTCTTCAAAGCACGTCATGTACCGATTCAAATCCTCGGCCAACGCACTCGTCAGCTCCGGCGGGACGATCCCATCTTGCCACGAAATCCCAACGGTCAGAGCACCGTCCTTGACGCTGCCTATATTGAGACATAACGGTGCACCAGTCACCATGGCGCCGTTTGTGAAATACAACCTTGTGACGGCAAACTTTGAGGAAGGAGCATCTCGCGAAGAAGGGGTATTGTCTTTGAAGACACCTATATTGCTAATTTCCCAAGAGTCAAGACGGGGCTTACCGTCTTTTTTGCGGTAGAAGTCGAACCAGTCGGGTATGTACTTTAGGAGACCGGCTATGTCATTCTTGGGAAGTCTATTGAGCTTGGAAGTGAGGTCTTTCTTTACGAGCTGGGCTATGTCCCATATAAGGGGTTCGAGAACATGGGCAGATGGGGTGTCGCGAAGCTGAGAGATGGTTTGGGCGGTGAACTCGTAGAGGTAGGTTGTTACGAGGACGGCGAGCGTCTCTTTGAGCTGGGAATCGGGAGGTAGGAAGGGACGGAGACCAATTGGTGTGGAAGCGGCGAAGAACGTTTCTTCTTTTGGGGAGAGACGAGTGGTCAGGGAGAGGAGGGTGAGAGCGTGGAAGATGCCTGTGATGGTTGTGTGGTGGTTTCGGCACGCCTGAAGGAGTTTGGGCACTGTGGTTGCAGGGATGTCGACTGGTTTGGTGTGGGTGACGTACGGAGCTGATAGGTCGATGAGTTTACCGTGCCAAGGAATGGGTTTCCGGGGGCGAAGCATGGCGGGTGCGAACTCGGCCCAGATAGTTTTGAGAAAGTATCCTGGGGATATCTTGAAGGGTATTTGAGCCTGGGCGGCTGGTAGATTGACTATTGGGGGGATGTCAAGCAGAGGAGACGGTGAGATTCGCGTTTCGTCGACAGAAGGTGTATGCTGCTGGAGCTCATTGTTGAGTTGGACAAGGAGTTGCTCGTGAAAGAGTCGGCCGCTTGTGCCGTCTATGAGAGCGTGGTGGTAGGAGAAGATGATGTCTTGCACGCCTAAGAGATCCGTTTGCGCTGGGCCAATCGGTTCGACAACAGCGATGCGCCAGGGAGGCTGGTTCATAATGTCTGACCAGCGTTGATCATGATGCCTGGATTGCTGAATGGCAATATAATCGTTGTATTGGGCCACAGTTTCGCAGGATGCCGTTGAGAAGCCGACATGCTTGGAAAGGTCAATTTGCTTGATGGAGCAGAAGCTCGCCTGATTGGTGTGCTCATCTAGAATGCCAACTTGGAGCATTGGCTGTGAGAGGACGACCTTTTTGAGGGCTGGGTATAGGAGTGATGCGTCTATCCTCCGGCTGGGCTGCGGTGCGTGATAGCGACACGTTACTACAACACCGAGATAGATGCCCATGTGGTGACGGCTGGAGCTGACGAGCTCGCTGAGGAACAGCACGAGTCAGCAACCGCATCTAGCATTACGCGCTGGCGCGGACTCAATCTTAAGAGCAAACCATTGGCTTTCTTGATGCAGGAGGGACTCACATGGGCTGCAGTCGCCGCAATGGCATTGCCCTGTCAGAGCTGTCGCTCATGATGTTGAGTCAGAAGAGGATACGATGTAGATTTGGTGACCAACCTGGTTGACAATGTACAATGCGAGCGAATATAGAATCAAGGATGGTAGGAGACTAAAGAATGTTTGGAGAGGGAAAATTTCTGGCGGTGACTTCGTTTACGGCCCTGATGTTACGAATTCGCCCCAGTTAGTTGGCGTCAGTTTCGACGCACATCTCTGCATAAAATAGGCGCTAGGCTCAAAATAGGTGTCAGCCACCGCATAATTCAAGTATATAAGTGGTCTATAATTTATATAAACCACCGTCCCTAGGCAATTTAGGGTTAAGATCCCTACTCATAATACATTAAGCCAAGCTGACCACCACTAAGTGACTTTGCCTAACCATTAGAGGGACCTTATCTTACCAATAGACGTAGGGTTAGGGTTGAGTTAAGTTACGGTCAGGAAAGATATTTTGTATATAGATTTGAGGTGTCGTCAGCTAAGGCATCTTTAATGGTCAGGCGAAGTCACTTAGTGGTGGTCAGGTCGGGTTACAAAAAGGGAAGGGGGGGGGGGGGGATGGTCGGGTCGTCTGAACACTCCACCAAAGTCGAAGAAGCTCCACCTCAAAAACTCACCAGGTCTCACTCACTTGCTCCCATCGCGAAATCAAAAACCCTCAATGTGAACATGGCCTTCTTAAGATGAAAACACGCACCTCAAACCGCACCAAGAAATACACACCCAAGACATACTCTTTTGAGAGCGACTCCTCTCTGGAAAACGCGCCCTCACCGCGTCGCCGCGCCTCTACCGCCTCATCCACCTTCAACGCCTCAGTGAACACTCCCTCTCCGGATCCCGACTCTGCCTCCCAAGATGAGGCCTCCTCTCCTCCATCTGCCGCTGAAAATGCCGCGCCCAAAGTAAGCAGGCGCGTCAAGAAGAAGCTCTCCGCCGTTTCTCAGCAGCCATCCAACTACATTGACGTCGAGTCCGTCACGACAGATACTCATCTGAAAGGGTACACTGGCCCCTATGACAGAGGCATGCGCGGCCAAACCCTTATTGCAACATGGTACGGACCCTACGCAGACGATATTCAGCATATGCAGAGATTGATCGATCGATGGGTAAGATGGCCCGTCTTGCCGCCAAAGCACCTGCCTCCTCAGGACGATCTATCAGACACGCAGCCGTGGACAGAAGGATTTTTCGAGAAAGAGGCCGAGATGGCAGCGCGATGGTGCGTGCGAAGAAGGACCGTCGTCCGTCCTCAGACGTGCATATGCTTGGAGGGAGACGCAAAGTGGCCTTATCAGCAGCCTTGGTTGGGAATCCGCGTGGTCATGGGACCGGTGGATGCCCAGTCGGAAAGGACTTTGTATCCCGGTCAAGGATTTTCGTTGACACAGTCGTGGGTGCCATATGGCGAGGATGATTCCGAGCAGAAACTTCCCATGGGGTGGATGTTTGATGCGGGAGGCATCGTGACGGGCATGGACTGGTGTCTTAGGCGTGAGGGCCTGCAACTACTTGCCTTGGCAGTTGTGCCGCACTCTGACCAGGAGAACTTTCGCTATGAATCCGAGCACCAGAGAGACGGTTTTCAAAGGCATGGTACAGTGCAGGTGTGGGGATTTGAAGGTGTGCAAATGGATATGTGGCGACCTTCGCCTCTGGGTCCGAGGCTGCGGAAGACAATTTGTTTAGACTTTGGACGCATCACGCGGGTGAAATGGTGCCCTGTACCTGATACGACGTCCCATCCGCCGCTTCACTACATGGCGGTGCTGTGCGGTGATGGGAGGGTATGTGTTGTGGCCTGCGACGAACGAGATGATGGGTCATTTGGTAGGTTTCCTTTCAAGTTGTTTTATGTCTGGTGTCCTTAGATATAGTATAGACTAACTTGGCCAGACTATATTACGAATATTGAAGCATCTTTTCTGCTCGAAAACGAAAGCTGCGTCAAGGCAACGGCCATGGCATGGGCAACCTTCAACAGACTTGTCATTGGCTACTCTGACGGCTCGATCGCCCTGTGGTCCCTCTATCCGTGCTTCATGATTTCGCGACAACCCGTTCACCATAGTCTTGTTGTTGACATTGCCACCGGGTATCCTACTCAGCCCTTTTTGGTAGCATCTACCCCTGTCGGCGGCACATCCAAGCTGATTGACTTGACCCGTCCCACATACGAGACAACAGAGGTGCAGACGAATGCAGTCACCTGGCAACCAAACATGATGGCGTATAGCAGTCACCTTCGGGGCTTCTTCTCCATATATCCATCCGCCAATGCCTTGAACACCATGGTTGGTTTCATGCACCAGCGGTTCTTCCCCATTGTGCGACGAGTCTTCGTAGGCGAAAGCTACAATTCCAGTCTAGCTGTCGGGCGGACGCATCCTTTCTTATTGGTAGGCTCAACGGACGGCTCATTGTGGGCTCAAAACCCGCAGGTTGAGTTGTTTAACAGTCGTCGGGGGCCGATCGATCGACTCAGACTATTTCAGCATGAACATCGACCCAAAGAGATGTTCGACAGTAGTTCGGCTGCTTCTGAGCGCGGTGCATCAAGAATCCTCCACGGCTTTGCCATTGAAAAAGGTCGAAGCCCAAAAGGCGAAGTACGGGCCCAGCCCACGAAAAAGCAAAAGAGACCGAAAAAATTAGATGCTGAGATAGCAGATGCCAATGCCGAGGATGAGAATGAGAATGATGATGATGATGAAACGGCTGGTGTTATGGACCCGAGTCGAGGCATTATATGGGAGCCGCTCTCAAGAATTACATCGACACAGTGGAACCCGAATCAGGGTTTTGGACACTGGGCAGCCGCGGCTATGGCGAGCGGTCTGGTGAGGATCATGGACCTTGGGCTGGATAACACGCTCGGTTGAACTAAAAGCTCCGTTTGCGAAAGGCATCAGACGTTGCGAAAATGTTCACTCCAGGAGACACTGTGCATGGCCCATGATGTGGTGGCTATCAAATGCCTTTGCCATACCATAAAAGTGCGTTGCAGCAGCCAGGAGGACAAACATGTGGAAGATCTGATGGGAGCTGCCCCAGATATCGAATGAGCCTGGGAAACTGCGTTCCGGCCAACGCACCTTTTTTTGATATTATCAGTGGTTTAGGCACATATGACTTGGCCCTGGGTTCGACTATCGGAGGGCGCGAGAGTCTATTGAACTTACCGCGTACAGGACAGCGCCAAGTATGTACATGGCCCCTTGAGCAATTACCCAGCTAATGCTCATACGGTTATCAAGTCCCGAATAGCCATACAGGGAAATTCCATGGACAACTGGGACGATACCAGAAAGGCCGAGTCCAATAAACATGGCAGCCCGGTAAGGACGCCAGCTGGGAGTGCGGAATCGCTCAACCCAGGAAACAATGCCGCATCCAGCGCCTAGAATAAGAATCTGCAAGAGAGTTCGATTAGTGCTATTCGAACACCGACATGCCTCCTCTGAAATGGAACATGTAATTCATATATGCAGCGAATATTGTGTACTTGCCAAGTATAAGTAGGCGGACATCAAGGCTGGTCTACAAAAGAAACCATAGTATAGAGTGGGCACATAACTGCCAACAGTCAATGCCACAATGCCAGTATAATCCAACTTATTCCCCCATTTGGCCACGTCCTGGCTATGGGCCAGAAGCGCATGAAAAGTCGCGCTCATGCCCAGACACAGAATAGCACCTATAAAGAAGCAAGAAAAGACGAAGAGGTCTGACGAAGTGGCCGCTTCATACCGTGGATGGATCACACAATACAGATACGTGGCGCATGCAATGGCCACCAGAGCTCCCAGAAGATGGGACCAGATATTGACCGATTCATTATGCAGGTAGAAGAGGGATTGGAACGAAGACTTGTAGGAAGCACGGGTCTGGCGGTAGCCAGAGTGGATGAATGCGTTGTCGCGGCGCCAAGCTGGAAGGTCGTCCCAGAGGAGGAGAAGTTTGGCTTCTGCCTCTTTGGGAAGAGATTTGACTGCGTCAAGGACTGATTCTGGTCCAATGGTTGTTGTTGTCGAGGATGATGAGCGCCGTTGGCGGAGACAAGCTTGCGATTCTGACATGGTTTGAACGGAGGAGTCAACTTTGGTAGATCAGACTGACGTTTATTGCACAGATGAAGATGCAGATGGAAACTAGTACGAATACAAAATTCCAGTTGCAGAACGATATTCCAAACAGAATCTGCTGGATAAAAAAGAGGGAAAGCCTGTCGCTTTAACCATCCGGACGCGGAGCGCTGCGTTGTTGTCCCGAAATTGTTGGGATTGGCATGTGCAAGCACCAGCGAAAGCGAAGGCTGGGGCCATATTGTCAGGAGCCAGGTGAGGCTCCGCCCATGCTTGCCCAGTGGTTGATGCAAGGCTTAGATTTACTAAGAAAATGAGAAATGAAAAAAAAAAAAAAAAAATAATATATATATATATATATATATATAGTATATTATTCTTATCAAGGGCAGCTTAGTAGATTTGGTGAGCTATAATGCACTAGTCGGCTTAGCTACAGTGTGTAGTAGTTGCAATGGTCAGATGAGACGAGGTAGCGGCAATAGGTTAGGCCCTGGCCACTTGAAAAATTTACGATGGAGCTAAACCATAAATGGAAACTTTTGTCCCGCTTTCTCTTTCCGCCTTCATGCCTCTATCCTGCCGCTACTACTCCGTAGCCTAGCGGGTGATGACCTCCTTCAGCCTTTCTCTTCCTTGTTCCGCGCATACGCAGCGCAATCGACGATCAACCATTAGTGATTCCGCATCCGGAGCACCGTGAAAGCCGACGATACCTCTCGAAAATTGCTCTTGCTATTTCAGGCGGCGATTTAATACTCTCAACATGGGCGGTCAGAACAGACAAAGTAGGTTTAAATCAAATATTCCTTTCTCGAAATCCTTTTGGTGGCAAGTGCAAAATGAGCCAGTCATGGTAACCTCCTGAACTCCAGATGGCACCCTGGCGCCGAAGAAGGCGCCGAAGAAGGCAGTAAAAGAGCTCGATTCGGACGATGAACGCCAGCGCCAGAAGGCAAAAGCAGGTTCGTCGACCTGCCTCGAGCGATTCTTGCCCGATCCCCCTGTGATATGAGTTCTAACAAGACCTATAGACGAGAAGGCAAAAAAGGACTTGGCTTCTCAGCTGGCAGGCAAAAAGGGGCCATTGAACACGGGATCTCAGGGCATTAAGAAGAGCGGCAAGAAATAAATCGGAACTATGCGACCATTCGGCTTGTATGAAGGACGAATGGCTCAGCGAGTGATACTTAACAAAGGCCTCGCCGAAGTTCAAATAACATCTTATGCGAGCGACTTCTAACATTAATGGCGCATTCGATATTGGCCCAGAGCGACGTGTCTTTGATCCTGGTTCCGCCAACCTGGTGCTACGATTCAGAATCAGACCAATACAGCCGATATCTTCCGAAGATCTAATACGTTTGTCAGGCTTGGTCTGCTGCGCACACCTTCTCCCCTTTTATGCCTTGTTCTCCGCGCCTTCTATTTGTTCCTCATCATCTTCCAGTGCTTCCCTCCATATGGCACAACTCTCGTAACTTGCCAGTTGAGCCTCAAGGGCTTTGCAAGAACTCTGGGCAGTCTTCAATATCGTATTCATATCGTTACCTGGTTTCTAATGACCGATAAAATGCTCTAGCAGATCAGCAGTCGCATAAATGATGGGGAAGGGCGTGGACTGCTTCATAAATGTGTACCAGCTCTCTGTAAAGGCATGCTAAGTACCTAGGTACGCATACCTTTTGGCCTTTCAGAAATGAGACGTATTGTTGCAGATTATTAAAATGTTGTGGGCAAAAAGCTTCGAAAATGATACGCGACAAATAGTCCTAGAACCGCGTTGTGAACGCGCGCTTTAGTAGCGCTTTTTATCCCTTGCGTGCTGTTTATCAATACTAAGAAAGAACTGCCGCGTCCAGAACAAATAGATTCGTCTCATATAAGGCAGAAGGACCTCATTTATGGATTGCTAAGTGCCGTCTCATGCAGGGGGCAATAGGAAGCACACAAATTAGAGGCACCCGACCATGATTAAATCATTATGTAATCATTACACCACACGAAATTCTCCTCCCGATAGTCAGACACTTCGTCCGAAATTCCAATCTCCAATTACTCACACTGAAGCATCGATTGCTGTGCTTTTCAGCAATTGTCACCATTCCCTTCTCTAAATGCTTCGCCCTCTTTAAACGCTGCTACTGCTGATCAAGCGCTCCCGCTGTCGCCTCAACATCGCTCGAGCCTGCAAAAAGCCAAATGACACAGGCCTGGACGAGTCAACGCTGATCTGGTTGGACTCTTTCTCCTGTTTGCACGCTGGCCATTCCTGATCGCTTTGCTGACACTGTTCTTTCTTGCTACTTGTTAGGATCCTTCCCAGGATCTAGCACCCAAATGATGACATCCAGCTCGGATGAGGGCGAGATTATTGAAGATGGATCTGGGGACTTGAAGGCAACTTCACTCGCACGCCATTCAGGAAACGGTATTGACCGCCGAGACAGAAACCGAAATAAACAGTCGTCTCCGGATCACGACTCTGCTTCCAGATATAGCGGCTCCTCTCGCCGAAGTCGCTCCCCTCACGGTCACAAGCGCACGCGCGACGACAGGCATTCATATGGACATGACCGCGACCGCGACTCAAGGCACGTCCGATCCCGCTACGATGATTATCCCAGGGACGACTACCGACGGCCACGAGTCTCCTACGATGATTTAGACCGACCGAAATCGTATTCTTCTTCCAACAATCACGGTTGGCGATCCAATGGTAATAGGGACCATGATGTAGATCATGGGCACGGCGGTCGTGGCCGCTACGCCGACAGAGGATCCAGTCGTTATTTCGATATGCCAATGCGCCATAGAAGCCGTTCTCCCTATGCATCGAATCGCTCTGTTCGACTGGATGCGGAAAGAGCTGGTCGAGAACCACACTACGATGACCGCGATCCGGCAAAAACACTCGAATATGACGACAACAGTCGTGCGACACACAAACATACAACGTCAAATAACCGCTCATATGTAGGAAATGGATCCAGTATCCGTGGTTCTGCCTCTGACCAACTGAAGCAACATTCTCAAGGTGACCAAGACAAGAGTAACAATGTTCCACATGCAAAGCCGGAGCCGGAGCCTGAAACAGACTATGAAGAACCGCAGCAGATTGACGAAGACGCAGAAATAGAACGTCGGCGAAAACGACGGGAGAAGCTTTTAGCAAAGTCAAGCCCCGCTACTCCTCTACTTCTTCATGCTGTGGGCGCCTCAAGTGACAAAGTCACCCGTGGCGTATCGCCGGCATCTATCCAGCCGGATACGCCTCGTAAGTCGTCCTTTGACGATGACACCCCACGGACACCTCGTTCTGGTATGTGTGCGCCGATTTGATCTTCCCGACTGAGTCAAGCTTACATTCCTAGACTTCGCTTCGCCTCGCTCGCCTAGCCCATCTCCCGGGGGGCTCGAACTTCTCAATGACAGAGACCTTATGAAAGCACCCAATCAAGGCCAAGTTGACGAAGAGGATGGGCCTTCGGCCGCCAACTATGACCCTACGGCAGACATGAAGGAAGACGAGCGCCGGCACGAACTCAGGCACGGTCAAGGTGTCCTGCATGGTGAGAGCATAACAGAGACAATTGAAGCCTCAGATGAGAATGTGCAGACCGCAGTACTCGACAAAGCCGCCAAAGGCGATGATGATGATGACTTTGACATGTTTGCCGATGATATAGACGTGGATAAATATGCGAGCAAGCACGCCGCGGCCGCGGCAGTAACAGCAGACGCAGGCGCTCCGGGAACACAACCTGGGGACAAGGGTGGTATACTCGAAGGTGATGATAAGGACGGCTACTACAAGATAAGGATTGGTGAGATTCTCAATGGGCGATACCAAATTCAAGCCAGTCTCGGGCGAGGGATGTTTTCTGGAGTTGCTCGGGCCGTTGATATTACTACCAAGCAAGTAGTTGCCATCAAGATTATGCGAAACAATGACGCGCTACGAAAGGGAGGATATACCGAGATTGCCATCCTCCAGAAACTTAATGACGCCGATCCCGAAAACCGAAAGCACATTGTCAAATTTGAACGACATTTCGATTACAAGGGCCACTTATGCATGGCATTTGAGAACCTGAGTATGAACTTGCGAGAAGTCTTGCGAAAGTTTGGCAACAACGTTGGCATCAATCTTGCGGCTACGAGAACTTATGCATACCAAATATTTGTTGCTCTAGCTCACATGCGAAAATGTAGCATCATACATGCCGATCTGAAGCCCGACAATATCTTGGTCAATGAGCAACGTAATGTCCTGAAAATCTGCGACTTGGGCACAGCGATTGATAGATCAGACGCCGCTACTGCACACAACCAAATCACGCCATACCTTGTCAGTAGATTCTATCGAGCACCAGAAATCATTCTGGGGATGCCGTACGATTATGGTGTGGATATGTGGTCCATTGGCTGTACTCTATATGAACTATATACCGGCAAAATTCTGTTCACTGGCGACAGCAATAACCAGATGCTGAAGGCAATAATGGAAATTCGAGGCCGTTTGACGCCGAAGCTTTTTCGACGAGGTCAACTTGCAGGGGCGCATTTTAATGAAAATGGACACTTTGTGAGCGTCGAGCGGGACAAAGTCTTGGGAAAGGTACGTTGTTCGCTGTACTTTTTGCTATTGTTGCGCCGCGTTTTTCTTTTCTGTATTTTCTTGTGGCTTTTCGTGGACAGCCGCTCGTTTGAAACCAGTTTACTTTTACTGCTTCGTATGATGGCTATTCTTCATTCACGCCCTCTGATGAGCGTTTAAGCGGTTGGTCGGCAACATTTGGCTACCGTTTCTAAGCGCTCGGTGCTTCAGCCCCCCAATGGATCGTGGAGCGACCGACAATGAATCACCATCCCTGTGGATTTCTGTCAGAGTCAGAGGCAGATTTCATCGCGTAGTGGGTACTAAACCAGCGGTTCCCAAGGTCGCAGATGAGGTCGGAGGATGCGGACCAAACAGGTGCACTTCATGCAGAGGTCGCATCTTTGCCGGCGCCAATGTTTGGCTTCGCTCATCAGCCTACATGGTTCACTCCGCCATCCTATTTCCGGTCGTCATTGACTTCTTGAAACGCGCAATTTTTACTATTTTATTTTTTTTAAAAAATTCGTTATTGGGTTACTGAATGCGAGTTTACTAACACATGCATCTCCAGACCGCCATGAGAACAATGGCCGTTGTGAAACCAACACGCGACCTTCGGACTCGTCTCAATGCTGCATCAACATGGATGAGTGATTCTGAGGCCAGGAATCTAAATCACTTCATCGACTTGCTGGAGCAGTGTCTGGCTTTGAACCCTGACAAGCGAATCACGCCGACCGAGGCGCTGAAGCATCCGTTTTTCGTGTCTAGAGTAGCTAGTAGTAATGGTAGGCGATAAAAAGACAAGAGCTTCATTTTGATGAAACTCAATTATGCAGACCAAGTTTTGTTGCCCATGTACTGATATGCGATTGTTATTGGGCTTGTAACCTACGAGGACGGCATCCAGTTTCGCCTACGGAATTGCATATACATCTTTGACCGCTTGATTGTCGCAGCCACCCCAGTTAGCTTTTTAAAGTAAGTCAAGCTGCGATCACAACATCCCTCTTTATTCAATTAGCAAGTGGCAGACAGAAGGCGGAGCTGATCAAGCACATAGCCAAGGTTGTCCATCTTCATTCTGCGAACGCAACGCAATTCGATTAGTAGCCCTGAATACTTTGTAATTCAGAGCCAGACGGATAAGCAGAATCATAGTAGACAGTCAAGTGAAGTCATGGTGTAATGTTCCTCTCACGCTCGAGCTGAATTTTTATTTAATTTTTTAAATTTTCAGTGAGGACAAGTGGTCCGAATGCTGTGACAGAGCTGTCGTACCGACTCACGATGAGGCGATGGGTCGTACGGATTACGGCACTGTTACGTTTATTGTGCTTGGGACGTGATACGTTGCATTTCGTCATTCGTTGGTTGATTGATGCTCGAGCAGAATCATCTTGATGGCGCTACCCTGTACCAATCTGGTGTTCGTCCTCTAGCCCCGTTTGCTTTGATGATCTGCGTGGGTTGTGATGAAGCCGTGGATTACTTTTTTGAAGTTGTGTCTAAGCTTGGCATTTTTTAATGGACTTGACTTGCTCTGGCGGTTCACTAAATACGATTTACGTTTCCATTTGCTTCGGGCCACTCTACTTATGTCTACGGATCATGTTAATTGTTGTAGGCATTTGTGACGAAAAACCCCCACCAACACACACATACACACCCAAAAGAAAAAAAAAATTAAAAATAAAGGGGGAGAAGGGCATAGGGTAGTGCTTTTTTCACTGTGCAACATGCTTCTGATTCCCCCAAAGGCACTTGAGGTAATTGAGGCTGGGCTTTGGTCATGTACAGCACGGTAGGTATTGGTGCAGACTGGAGTCGTGCGTGGTCTGACGGACGAACTGGCGAATATAGGGCGGCGGGCCAAGGTCACGGCAGGGCTGCTATCTGCAATGGAACGTACAAGCCCTGAATTATTCATGTCGGACGGATTTCAAGCCCTGCTTTTTTTCAACAAAATGGAAGGTCATGGGCGGGGGCGAAGGGAGAGGGAAAACATCGAACTGCGGCGCCATGATGTAATTCCTTCTACCCTGAGATCTAGAAAACGACATTATCGTGTCCTGGAACACGATGGCTTCGATGGCTTCGATAGCTTCGATAGCTTCGATAGCTGCCAGCACACCCTTTGGTTTCGGCTCCATTCATGGAAATTAACAAGCTTTCTGGGACGGGTTTTCTTATTTATCGAGGGAGTGTTGCAAGGCAATTGGTAATGCCAGGCGCCCTTGCGTGATGACCACTCGGTACTCGGTACTCCACGACCATACTCTAAGGCCTCAAATGTGTGCTCCGTCCGTAATACTGCTAGAACCTGTTTGTTGGCCAGTATGTGCGCAGTACATTACCAGCCCTGAAATTTCATGTGGATTATAACGGACCACTAGTACATATGGTGCATCATCCCTATGATGTCGGCTTTGAGACGACTTGCCATCTGCCTTGGTGAGTAGTGCGGCGCTGTGGAGAAAAGGTACGCAACCCGGGGCATTTAGTGCCCAAGGGAGATCCTGTGAGAAACTTACGATGCAAGACAGGTAGGTGGCGCACGAACGGTTGCAGCTCTCAAGACTGTGAAAGGTAAGCGGTCAAGAGTGTGCATAACCCCTTGACTAATAATAATAATATCATGTGCCCCATCTCTCGGAGGCCGAGCTGGCTCCAACGCGGTACCGACAGGGATTATGCACCAAGACGTGGAAGCGCTCACGGCCTATCAGTAGCGACAGAGAGAGACAGACGGGAATGGCTGGAATTAGATAATTTGGTGACAATACTGTACTGCGTACGATTTAGCCTTAGTCTCCACCTCCAGGGTCTTCGAGACTGCAGAGCGATCATCAGTGACTAACGAGCATACAAAAGTTGGGTTTTGCAGATCTTCCAGAAGACTACCACGAAAGAGGACAGGTTGGCAGGGTGGCAGGGACCACTAGTGGTGGTGGTGACAGGGTGGGCAGCTCGCCCGAAGTTAGCATTTTCGACAATGTTGCGAGACGAGTGATCGACTGTTTCATTTTAATCTTATCAACGGCAGAAACACAGAAGTCGATGAGACAGAGCTTGTGATAGATTGATTGATTGCGAGGACGAGACTTCTCCATAATTGATGAGTCGACCACGGAGGCGAAGATGACATCGGCTATCATGTGTCGGTCGGTGATGGATGGGATAAATGGGATGTGTGGGCTTGCTTGCTTTGCTTGCCTTGCTTGCCTGGGAGCGATGGGGCCGAAGATGGGACGGCGCCGAAGAGGCATCGGTATGATATGGCACCAAACATGCTGTAATCGGAGAAGATTGCGTGATCCACGTCCGTTGAGCCAGATGGTCTCTGCAACAGTGGAGTGGCCACAGGCCCGGCTCTTCCGCAGCCAAGCTTTTCAAACACTTGTCCTGGCGTCTGTGCTCGGTGCGCCGCGAGCTACTGCTGCATAGTTAATAGTCTGCGTGGTCTGCATGGTGTCACTGCGTGCTTGGTGGCCGGGCCGGTGGTGGATGGATGACACTCGGTGTGGGTTGCTTTGTTTCGCTCGGTTCGTGCGTGCGTGCGTCGTGCGTCGTGCGTCGTGCGTCGTGCGTCATGCGTCGTGCGTGATGGGACGACAAATGTCTGGTCTGGTCTGGTTCTACATCGTACATGTTTTAGCGCCAATCAATCAGTTCAAGTTGCACCTTCCGGCTTGCAACTTCCTGCTCCTTCCTCCCCTTGGTTAAATCAAAGCGCCTCATCCCCCGCTCCCACATTGACACATCAGCATGAATTACCAGAGCAAATAGCAAATCAACAACATCCACTAGGCCATCACGGAAGATTGAATTGTGGCGTCCAGCTTCACCTAACCCCGCCCTTCCCGGGGGCAATATCTGTTTCCTTCCCAACCACCAGCGCCACCTCAACTGCACTCTGACTGCATCGCCGACAGACAGACAGTACCACTGGATTGCATCTCGAAAAGTTTCCCGCTAATGGGGTGCCGCAACGCATCGCTCCTAGCGCAACTACTTCGTATGTATTGAATAGCGCTATCTCGGAGATAAGTGCAAAATCACCACCACCCCCATCTTTGATGGTCATAGAGCACTGCCGGCGCTTTGTTTGTTCCAAGGCATCTAGATGAGTACTTTGCTTACCTATGGAGGACGGCGGCTGGATATCGCATAACCATCAAGAAACGTCGAAAGGATTTCAAGACGGACATACTCCTTATTATCAGTGTACATGTGGAGGGACTTCGGAAAGCCTTACAGTCTTGGAGCGTTGAACTCTCCAAGAGCTTGCCACCCTTGCCTCTTAGGAACTGGTCCTACAGTATTCCGTATTCCGTACTCCGTACTCCGTACATACAATCGAGATGGCCGTTGAATAGCGGGTGGCTGATGATGTTTGAGGCGTCTACTCCGTACAGACGGGCCGTGCGTCAATAGTTTGTTCCTCACAATAGTCATATTGGTGGAAGCTCGGCAAGCACCCCAGCTTCAGTCAGTATCGGATATGATCAACTCGAAGCGCCATGGCTGTATTGTAGGCCATATGGGACAACAATGGGACGATTGGAGTACTTGTTCTACGTATCTACGTACACACTTGACGCGGGTGTTAAATAACACCAACGGGTCCTGCCTTGCGTACGTTCGCTGGATCCATTGTGTAATCTGAGTGCACTTCGACACTGACATTTGTTGTTCTGGTGCCACTTGTGCCGTGTAAGTGTCCAAGTGTCTGAAACAGTTTTGCAGGATCACCAACAACTCCTGGAAGTCATGGAGGCGCTGCACAATTGTAGAGAGGCATGATATTACGGAGCTGCGGGCTGGTGCAATAAATACAGTCTCACAACCAAGCTCAGTCCAGGACCCTTGCCTGCCAACAAGCGGCAAAACCGGTATTTCTATTCCCTACTCTTTCTTACTTTCCTTTTTCTGTCCCTCCCCTTTGCTCAGATGTAGTTTGTAATTTTTTTTTAACTGGTTCATATCGTCACGAAACAGTGTCACGATACCTCGTCGCCTTCACAAGGGAAGCTATAGCGGATCATCCCCTGGCAATATTGTCAGATATTCAGACCATCTCAAACGTGCTCCGTTACGTTGAATGACCAGGCCAACCTGCCTGCCACTATGGGGCCCATGTCCATTTCCCCGGATAAGTTCTCGCTAAGGCGTTGTGCGCGGACACACTAGCCTAATTCTGCTCTGTCTGTGGAGATTTCGTGTTTGACATGTGTTTTCGGACATCAAAGCATCAATGCACATTCATATCCCTGGACAGTCACAAAGCCATACGTGAGAATACAAACCAGATACCTAGATCCTAGATCTTGCAGAGACGCTGGGTCTAGCGAGGTACTGGCGGTTGAATTTCAATGACTCTAAACACATTACGTAGTTGACGCTTCAAGTTTCAAGTACCTACTATGACTTCTCCATGTGATTGGCTAACACGCTGACTGTAACTCTGGGGCGTTTGGACGGTCAAAGGAATTCAAGAATGGCGGTGAGTAACACATTTAATATCACTGAGATTCGACACCACGTTTCCATTGCATTCCAGTTTAATGCCGTGCAAAAAGGCAACGGCTAGCACTTTGAGCGTGGTAAGGCGCCAGCATGGCAACGAGTTCTGCATTCGCGATGTACACGGCGATACTGATATAAACTATGTAGAACGCAGTGCGTTATCTGTTATAGGCGTATCTTTGTACACAAGATAGCCAACCGGACTACTTTTCATTTCTATGAGATCGTTATATAAATGAAAGTACCGCAACTAGCTGTTATGATTGGCCTGCTCACCCATTCGTGACCCGGTCTGCGGAATTTGCGACCAATGACACGTGGAGGCCAATTTAATCCGACCCTCAGCACCACCAACCATGGATGGTCGGATAAAATTGACGACGCCTTGGATGTCCAGCCGCATGCAAGGGAGGAGGAAAGTGGAGCGTCAGTTGAACTTTGCTTGCAATGCCCCTTGCCTTCCCTGGAGCGTCATGGCTCGCCTCGACGTCGACGCTTTCTTTTGTGGAGGAATCATGAAATAGGGATATGTCCATTCCTTCTTGCTCTGTTGATTTAGATCATCTGATGACGGTGGGTTTCAAAGATTCCCCTTGTTGAAGGAATGGACCTGCATATGTGGCGTGGAGCTCAGGCCCGTAGGCTGTTTGGGTATTCGGGCGTCAAGCGTTAAGGCGTATCCTACTATTCCGTAGGTAGGCTGTTGTTATATTATGTTTTGTCCGCTGGAGCAAAAGAGGTCGATGCGTAAAGCCAAGCATGACGTTCCCTGCATTCTGAACCATGTCTTTGCTCCATCTTGCTGCCTGATATATAGCCACCTGTACTAGGTCCATGCATGAACCAGTGTCCACCTGAATACAACGATGCGGGTTCCGTGGGTAAATTCCGTACCGACCTAGGCTGCCATGATAGGTAATTACTCCGTCGCCTTGGTCTGCCCAGGAGGGTGCCAACGAAGCAGTCCGTGCCGTCTCACTGGTCTGCCTTGCACTTTTGGGAAACAAACAAACGTGGCACGAATACGCATACCTTTTGCCATCCATAACCTCTGGTCTCTGATATTGCTTGCTGCATGTTGAACGTCCATCTTGTCCATCTTGTCCTGCAACTACGGAGTGCTCCGCAAGTTTGATGAAATGCCATCATCATCATCATCATCATCATCATCATCATCGTCATGGCCCAGCTCACCGTCTGGACGCAACCCTGGCGACTGCCCAATAGACCCGGGGTCATCACTAGGCAGGCAACCCACCAGACATCATTATGTCTCGGACAACTATGGGGCCCAATAGTTAGCTTTTGCACTTTTGCACGCACAAAACCTCAATGATGGGCACGGGCATTTGAGTGCGGCAAGACGCCATCTAAGTCACGGGACCCATACCTTGTTCAATTCAAACAAACGCAAGGCACAACCAGCTGCGAAACGCGTTTGTTTGCATTCCTCATATTAGCGCCGCAGCGACCACTTAATAGTCGATGCTCATACTGCTGGCAACCTTCCCAGGCACACGAGGGTCGTGTTATGACTGTAGCGTGTGCGCTATACCTCTTTGGATAGCAGGAGATTACTAAGGATATTTCTTCTTATGGCGAGATTCTCACACAAAATTAAGTACTTCATATTACTATTTCCTAATCCTGAATGGTCCACTAGCCAAGTCGGTACCCCAAATTGGGAGACAATGGGCACACAAATCTCCCACCGGAACGTTCAAATTCCCCACTGGATCTAGTCAAGCCCAGTAAGGTCACTTGTAGTGCCGTCTCCACCCAAAAGTACCTCTAGGCCGCTCCTTGTCGGCTTATTGTTACTATAGCGCATTCAGGGCTTTATTAAAGAGATAACTTCGCGTTCATAAAGAGAAGGCGTTATAATCAATTATGTAGTGCAAGAACAAAGATTCTAGCGATAATATATACGTTGTAGTAATGCTACAAAATTTATTTTAAATTTTGTTGTTATTAAAGATGCAGGCACATAGCAAGAGGCACTAGAATTAATGCCTCATAGCTGTATAAGACAGCTAAATCGTGGCCTAGCACAAAAAGAAATAATAGAGGTACTTCTAGGTAGAGACAGCACCAAAAATAATCTTACTGGTTTTGGCTAGATCCAGTCGGAAATTTGAAAGCTCCGGTGGAAATTTGCGTGCCCGGAGACAACCATCATATGATAAATCATATGATAATGTGGATTGCACAACAGTCACCTAACTTGGTGTCCGAATACAATTTCACATTGAAAAAAGAAGGCACCGTGTGTGCTACTTTTTGGCTAGTCTAGTTATGCCTAGTCCTGCTATAACGTTGGCCATCGGAGCATACATGGTGGGTGAAGAAAAACACGACAAGAGGGAAAACGAAAGCTGTGATACAGAAGAAACACTGTGAATCTTTGAGTGGTGATCTTTGAGGCTGCAACTTGCGCACCGGTTCTCCACATACCCCTTGCAGGGAGCAGGTGCCTTTGCCACAGCGGCCTAAGAGGGAAAAAACAAAGGACACTCGGATAGCTGTGATGTTGATCTTGGTGTGCTTGAAGGGCACGTAAGCCTACACTTTCCGCACCAACACCCACTATTTCTCGTTAGACCAGCGGAGTGACCATGAGCGACTTCTCAGCACTTCAAAACTAACAAAACCCTGTTCAATCGGCAGGATTGTGAGACGTGCGATGCAGCTCTTTGTAGGACAGACTGACTGGGCGATAACCTTGTCAGTACGATCGAGCATTTAAAACGATGGACGCCAAGGTGGACATGCGCATTTGGTTTGCAAAATGCGGCGCTTTGGAGGATCCGCATAGTCTTGCTTGTTTCAGACCCTTGAGTCATAACGTCTGGTGGTTTAACTACCTTTTACATCACACCCAAAACAGGGCGGACAGGGATAGACCTGGATGGATGGAACATCCACGTCAGGTACTGCGAAAGATTGGTCTGTCGAGATGACGTATTTATGGGGACCCAACGCATCGTAAGTATAGCCTGTTATCGAGTCCGTAAGTATTCTGTGGCATTCTTATCCAAGAGTTCGTACTCTTTACAAGCTGTCGCCAAGGCACCAGATCGGCGCGCGATGGTACCTGCCTAGGTTTAAACCTTCAAGGGAAGAATTCGTTACTACGCTGGTTAAGAGGCTCTAATACAGGCAAGCAGGTGCTGTTAGCTAGCCGCTTACAAACAAAACAGTAGCTATAACGTCGCAGCTTAAGATGCCTTCGCTGTAGCCGGCCAACGCATCTAAAGGCGACAAGAAGTCACTCAAAGTTGCTCGAACCAGGCCGCCAAGAAGAGCAGTTAAATTCTATAGACCTGACTGCAAAGTTTATTAGTATTATAATAAACAGCTTATTATTTAAAATATATGACTCTAGTTACAAGCATTTGACTGATCATTGATGAAACAGTGGGGGAGCTTTGCGACAAGCTTGCCACTGTTATAGGGCATGACATCAGAGAGTTGTTGATCAGTTAACTATTGATCAGTTGTTGATTCCTGCATTTTGACGCCGGGTCGGGGTGGGTCAATGTCGCCGAGAGCCCGCGGCTAGCTGCGACCGGACCTCCGGCGCATGAACTTTGTTCGTAAAGTAAAAAACCCAGGCGCCACCCAATGTTCTTCAAGTTACGACGACGATAGCTACGGATCCACCATGATCCAATGCCAGCCCTTGAACGGACCTTAAAAAGCCAAGACCAGCTACAAGTACATGCCTGCCAACTTGGAGTCAATCAACATGGGACCAAAAAGGGCGTTTAAGCATGATTCATCATCCCATCACTATCACTGCCATGGGCTTAGCAGAGAAATTATTTCCCAGTGCTGCATTTCGTGTTCGAGACTGTCATGCACTTCTTTCACCGATTTGCTCCTGGGCTTAGAGCCCGGAAACGCCCACTTTGCACTTCTATGTAGGAGCATGGCGCTGGGATTCTTCACCTGAGCACCTCCTTTGGGCCTTTCGTGGCCTGACAAAACAATACTGGTCGTAGTTTATTCGCTTCACTTGTTGCTGACCTAAGGGTCTATGTCCATCACCTGTCGCATTGGCGTCATCTACCCAATCATATGATCAGCTGTTGGTAGTCACGGGGCTCGCGCTATCCGCGGTCACGCCACGTTTTTTTCCCAGAGGGGGAGAAACAAGGTATCCAGGCAGCCCTGTCTTGAAGGAGTACTGCAGATGGTGTGTCGCTTCTAGGGTGCCCGCCATTCTGGACAAAGCCATCATGCGGCATACTCCCTATTGTCTGTCTGTTGGTCAGTGTCACACAAAAGAAGTGCTGGTCGGCTCAACCGTCTAAGATTGATTGTAGACTAAGCTGCTAGCTGCTTTGGCCCCTCCCCAGGCAGCCAAATTACATGATGGGTCCTCGAGCGGTCGATGGGTTGTGAAACCTGTCATGTAATTTGTCTATCACGTGCCCGTGTTCTTCATGCGGACTAGCACTCATGGGTAGGACAGCTTCACTTTTCCAGACCACCACACTCGCTTGTGTTGTTTCAACATGCTCTTCGCGGTCAGGTGAAAACTACGCCACCAACTGAATTGTCGGGATAGGAAGACCAGTGGCAGGTGAATTCAGCCTTACCGTCTCTAGAACTGTTGGATCGATTGGGCCAGCCTCAGCTTTGTACCACATTACAACAGTTTTCTGTAATCCTCATCAAGCTTGGATCAAGTGGAGCTCAGCCGCTCGCTGTCAGAGCCTGCTGAAACAGACCTCATGTTCCGAAAGGAAACTTGAGAATGATCCAACTCATTTTCTCGATGTTTTATTTATTCCATCCTGCCGGCAAGAAATACGCTCGTGAAGGCGTTGGCAATCAATCGGGTTTCTCAGCTGAACTTGAAGATTGATTTATCAGCGTCATTAGCATGAGAATGGTCGTATTCTGCTTCTTAAGAAGCACTATGATAGACATGGTTGACATGACCCGATGAACCTAAAGCTGCAATATCTGAGAAATGGCTTTCGAAAGCGTGAACACATTCCGTGGCCTCGGCTTCAGCGCTCTATAAGCCTGGAGTTTGTTGAGAGATAATTACTTAAGTGTACGAATTGATTTCCTCATCTGTCCTGCACTGCACTTGACCGTTGTTTGACAAAGAGTGGCGACAGTGTGGTATGACTTGATCTGCTTGACGATCTGTGCACTTTTACATCACGCCTGTGTCCCTGGGCTGTCGTTGTTTGATACAATGACAATAGGAGTTGAGAAGGACAATAGCTCTTGCTAGTGAATAATTTGGCGAGGAAAAATGTGACATGGCGTCGAGTAATCGTTGTATCGGGTCTTGGCGCTGCGCTTTGAGACTTTGAGACGCGGAGGACACAGGACACACACAGCCTTGACATGCATGGGTCCCCAGGGGGTACCTTTACCTGTTGTGTTGTTCTTCATGCCTTGAATCGCAATGCTTGTGATAGGTATTCGACAGCAACCCCTTTCTCATGCGCTATGAAAGCTGACTGAAGCATTCACTGAGCCGCGGATGCTCCCACGAAACGCAGATGCAGCAATATTGCCGGGTATCACACACTTTTTGCGAGCTCTCCACGCAGTGGCTGACAATTCAATCCTTGTGCTAGTGCTGGTCCTCGCACTCGCCAAGTTGTGTAAGATCGCCATGCCATCTCCGCACGTTTGAGATTAATTGACTAGGCCAGGATACCCCGGGGCACACCCCGTACTTTGCTGAGCCGCCGCACAAACAAATGCATCCATGAATGGCTGATGCTAGTACTCCGTAATGCCTATCTATGTATTCCGTACGGAGCATATTCCGTAGTACGTAGTAATCTCTTTGCTGCTCATAATAAGGCTACGCCTCCGTGCCGATGACCCCCTTTTCCTCCATGGCTTAGTGGAGCAACTTCGAGTGACCTTTAGCAACTTACGAAAATACTTCACGTTAAAACTCTCTCTATACATTGCATCTCGGCTAGTACGAGCGATAATAGACTGGCCTAATGCTATCATGTATTTAATAGTAGGAAAGGAATTTTATGCAATTAGACCCTTAATTAACGCAAGAAGCGTGTTTTAACTACCTAGGTGCCTACCTACCTAGACTAGGTGGGGTGGGGTTGCGAGACATGCAATGTAGCTCTTGTAACTCAGACGATTGGTAGTACTTTTACTATAGTTGAAGTTAGTATAATGCAGCATGTATCTTTAGATGCAGCCACTTTAATTGGGTCGAATTAGTAAATCGGTACGGAGGTGTAGCCTTATGGGCAGCAAGGAGATAGCATAGCGCTGAGAAGTCGACAGCTCACTTTATTCGGGGCAGAATCGTCCCCGCTTGTTTGCTCAAGCAGGCCAGGATTGCAGCTTGATGCAGCGCTAGTATTCCGTAGAGGCAGTTTGATTCATGACGATTGGAAGACGGGAAGGAGCATCAGATCTAGTGTTACGTCGTCAGTCGGGCGCCGGGTGTGTGAGACCGTCAGTTGTTGCCCAGCTGCGAGCCATTCCTAATATAGAATATAGACTAGTCGCTGAGCAACTCCAACTATATAATTGGCCATATTTTTAAAATATTTCATCCAATGCAGAGGGTTGGCTTATAGCTAAGCCTATCTTGGTGGCTAGCACCTGGGCAATCCCGCTTATACACCCATCACTCGACTCAACTAGGACTAGCGCACAGTCCCATGATTTGGCCAGTGTTCCAGGAGATGGGAAGTGTGCAACAAAGCCGCAGACCGCCAGTCTGCCGTCCGTGAGGACAGTTTGAGGGAAAGGAAAGGCAAAAGGCAAAAGGCAAGAGGAAGATGACGGGCAATTCCAAAGTGCCAGTCCTTTCAAATCAATATGTTGCGCAACATCTTGCATCTTGCATCTTGCATCTTGCAGCCGCAGCCACAGCCTCATACCCATCACTGTATCAGGACCACACCACTTCCCACTCTGGCGGCAAGGCAAATTTCAGGTTTTAATAACCAAAGAGAAGGCATTGTAGCAGCCCGTGCTACATCGATTTTGTTTCGGCTCCAGTAATCTGTACGAGCCTCTAATAAGTCAGCCGTCGGCTTAGTCTTACTCCGTATACATGATTCACGTAACAGGTTGACAGCACAGCCCATATCATAACGGGAACACACACTGGGCTGTGCATTCGGCTGGATAGCTAGCATTCAAGCGATACGCTCCATTCATTCATCTTTCTCACATCTTGATACCTATTGCGCTCAAAACCCTGTCTCTCGGACAGGCATGTCATCTAGTTAATCGGGAAACTACATTCCTTAAGCCCTCAATCAGAAACCGTCAAGCTATGTTTTCGCAGCGCCTTACTTTCTGGGAAACAATGCTGAGGATTCTTCCGTAGGGTATGGGAAATTCATCATACCCTGTCCATTACGGACAATTACTGAACATGGATGCACGGTGTTATGGTCACATCCGTACCTGTGCCACGAATATGCATGCCGGCCCACAGTTTGATCAAACCCAAGTTGAATTCAGGAGCCACGGTTTAATTTATTTGTAGCTGACTGAGCAGACGCAATACTAATCAGATGGCAGATGGCAGATGGAGTGCATATTTCAGGTGGTACGGTATCAGCAAGACTCACGGCACACTTTAGGCGCCGTTTACTCCGTAGATGGAGTACCATTATGCAAACCGTTTCGGTAGCGACAGGGTTCGTACCATCCTACTGGCAATTCTGCCTCGGTATTTGACAACGTCAATATGTGATGTACATACCTCTGTACTACGGTACATATAGTCTAACCCTCATATAGTTTTGCAAATATACTCTACAAGGACCATTTCGGCTCATTGAAAGTCACCTTATAGGGTTATTCTAAGACGTTATAGATAGATATATAGATGGAATGCTTCAACTAATCATATAAAAATAGCTAAATTAAAGTCTCTCTAAGCCATATGACTTTTACCAAGAACAGTGACAGCCAAATTGCCCGCAGAATTAGCTGGTGAATGCCTGTATCATGGTAAGCATCGACTGCGTCCTGTCCTGTCATGTATTTCTGTAGAGCTATTCAGGGGCTGTATTGTACATATTGATGCTGACGGCATAGGATGGTTGTTCTTCAATGGGGCTGTCTACGGGCGTCAGAGGACACGTCCGTGCTTCCTAGCTGCCGCGACCAGGCCCCATGGAGAAGGGGGACATGTGACATGATCCATGCTGCTACGGGTGGGCGGCTGAGCCTACTGCAAAGTCACCCTGGCAAACAATAGCGAGCAAAAACACAAAGAGCGGCTATCATCAATCATCATCATGCCCTGTTATTGGCACTGGCACGGCACGAAACTCAAGAGGTCAACTCTGTAGTTACTCCGCACAAGCGGCCTTCTCTAAGCAATGGCCATCTCACAGCAAGTTACAGCATCCCCCACAATGCTAGCATTTGAGGCTTCACGTCCCGTCCACTCAGACATGCCAAATGTGGCGATGTCCTCAATTCTATTGGCTCATTTTTGCAAAGCTTGGTCGAGATCCTTCTCATTGGACAGTGGTGCATTAGGCATGCATGGTTTAATTGACATGCCATGGCTAAAATGGCGCGTGAAAAGGACAAATCATCAGATATTGACATATATTATGTACGGAAGTAGCTAGGTAGCTGGGTGCGTAGTAGGTAGGAGGTAGGTATGTAAGTTCCCGTTGGCCCAATTATGGGTCGAGTCCCACTGCGCGCTGTAAGCGACATGAGGGATAAGCCAATCATCATCTATACCAGGCTCTTGCCGCACCCAGAAGTGCATGGCATGGCATGTCTTTGTGGGATGTTGCAGTTTCGCTTGGCTAGGAGCTGCTCCGCAGTAACTACTAGCTACCTATTCCGTAGGTAAGTATAAATGAATTAAAGTAATTTGCGCATGCTGATGACAAACTCTGCTAGGTATAGCGATTCTCAGAGCATTCGATTTGCAGTATGATTTTAGCGATAGAATTAGATAGAGTCATGTGGCTAGAGGGACTTTAATCTAGCCTCTTTAGATATGATTAGTTATGGTACTATAATGTCTTAGGATAGCCTTGTAGGGTGGCCTTTGATTGGCTGGAAGCGCCTTGCAAAGTACACATGGCACATTGGTAAAATGATGGAGGGGTTGTGCTCCGTACAGAGAGAGTATGTGTATTCCGTAAGGGTTGGTATGACAGGAAATCGTCAAGTAATTACTGACTGGCTACACCTACTCCGTAGGCTGGATCCAGTTGGATGTTTCTTTGCTTGCTTCACTTTTTGTTATTGTTGCTGCCGCTCTCTTTTTTTCAGTCGTTCTCTAGGGAACGGAGTAAGGAGACAGAGCTTATCAAGATGGAACATGAAACGACAAGTTTCTGTGCCGAACACGTGAGCATTTGGAAAAGGACCATGCATTCCACTCATGTCTAGCTGCCTAGGTGCATATCGTGTTTGCGTTCCAGACATTTATTTCATTACGCGTTAGTTATGTGCTCAAACAACTTCATTTATAGGAACCGGCAGGCTGCCATGTGTATCAGCGGGTCCTGTTGCAAGGTTTTGCGGTCCATAGTTATTACCAGACCCTTTTCAATTGATTCGCCTGGCAAAGAGTCTTACCGTGCGTGTCTCATCCAGTTACTACAGCACTTTCTCCGTTCCAGGCATCTTGTTATTACTGACGCTTGTGACAGGAGACGGGCGAAAGGAGGAGGAAGTGGCGGAGAGGGTTTTGGTTTGGAGGTCGAACATGGCTGTTCATGCATCATTCAACCGAGTCGAGTCGATCACTTTTGAGGCATATACTTAAGTACATACAGTAGTGGACAAGCACGGCAAATAATAGCAATAAAACTCTACCTGGTCACGAGCCGACGCAGCTGGGACCACCGAAATGAACTTTGGGTTGAAAAAGGGAGTCAGCCGTACGCTCTGTGGCCAGCAAGCATGAACAGCACAACCAAAGAGGAAGAAGAAGGGTCTCGGCATGGCAAGGGACTTTGGGGACACCGCCGGTGGCAGTGCGGCTTGGTGGCCAGTCACCGGTGGTCCACTCCGTCAGTCTGTTCTCGCCCGATTGTCGTGGATTATCGCGATGTGTGAGATTGACTGGATCAAGGCAAGGGGGAAGGGGGGGGGGAAGGGGAAGCGCACCTGGAAATGTACGGAGTACAGACAGGCAGACAGACAGACAGACAGGAGGCTTCCATATTCGCCCCTTTGCCTTCGTCTTCCAGGGATGGCGTGCGGTCAGTGGACGCCGGTCTGTTGACGGCGCCGGTGACTTGGCCGTCTCTTGATTCTGACTTGGTGCAGCGTGTCCTGTTCGCTTCCGTGGGTCTGTCCATGCCTGGCGTTCCGTTAGTCCAGAAGGTAAAACGGGCTGGCGGCGGCTCATGACACAACAGAACCGCTTTATTCTGGTGTGTCAGACTATTATCGCCGCTCGTATCGCTCATCGCTCGTCGCTCATCGCTCATTCCCTGCCAGTCGTTAGCCTCGGACCCTCTCGTGCCAGTGCCAATGCCAATCAAGCCAGCAAGCCAAAGCTAGCCAACCAGTCCAGGGGCGTCCCCTTCGACTCACCACATCTCACCACACCACACCACACCACATCACACCACATAACATCATCCCATCCCATCCCATCCCATCCCACCCCACCGTGCGAGTTACTAGCCGGTGGCCCTTAGCTCTTTGAAGCCTTGGCGTTTGCAGAGAACGAGGACGAGGACGAGGACGCGGCCGAAACTTGCATGGGACACAACCCACTGTTAAGAATAGCTGTTGGAGCATTAGCGCCTACACCGTCTCCACCGTCTCCACCGCTGCCGGCTAGCTAGATAGACAACCAGACGTGCCAGATAGCCAGATAGCGGGTCTCCCCATATTTACTATTACCATTCATGTTTGATTCTTTCCAACACCAGGATCAGGCTGTCGTTTTTCTATGATGAGGCTTTTGTGGGCCGCTGTGTGGGCCCTCCACGCAATGCATTGGTACGTACCCTTTTTTTTTTTTTTTTCCTTCAATTCTTTTCCTCACTGACCCGGAATGATTGACTTTGGCTTGACTGACGGGGCTTGTCCTAGTCAAAAGGTGTGCGTACGTTTGTGGGGGCAAATGTGGACCTGCCTTCATCGTTATCTACCTCATCACGCCCGCTCCCAGTCGACCTCAAGTGTCAATTACATAGATGCTTCAAACAGCCTACTTCACGACTTTCCTTCAAGCTCCTTTTTACCAACCATCCCGCCCTCCGGACTCTCCTGTCCTGTCACAAGTTTGTCTGTCAAGCCTGACATCTAATCTTTTAATCAAGGACAGTATATCCATATACCAGTGCGCTTACCTGTGGACCAATCATTCCCACCCGCGACATATCATATCCAGAGGGTAACTCTCTTGACCCGTTGATTCGGCTGTCAAGTGAAAATACATTCTTCGACTCGCAAGTCTCGCAAAGAAAAGGCGTTGTTCTTTCTGTTTCCGCGCAAAGGCCCAAGCTTGGACGTATTCTCATCTGTACATAATAATTGTTCATCCTCGGCCGTGCCTGGGGTTTTCTTCATTTCTTCCGTTGGGATATATAAACAGAAGTCAAGCTGGATTAATCGTGCAGCTCGACTCTCCCAATCTGGAGAATTTGGCCTTTACGTGAAGACTTTCAAGTCTCGCTCTACCGATCCATAATATGCAGCACCATGCTACCTTCGGATACCCGACACCTCCAGCATCGCCCACATACGACAGCTTAAAATGTGGCAACAACCTGCCAACCTACTGTAGGATTCCCCCACTTGCTCCCGAGCAAAGACTAGGAAGACTCCTTGAAGGAAAGCTTCAATTGACTGAGATTCTTGGGACTGGCGCCTATGGAGTGGTTTACTCTGCCGTGGACACGAAGACTGGCGTTCGCTATGCTGTTAAGTGTTTGAGCAAATTTAACGCTGATGGTAGTCCTTTGGAACGCCGCCAGGTCGCCTATCAACAACGAGAAATCAGATTACACTACTTGGCGTCCGCACATCCCAATGTAGTGTCGATGTTGAAGATTGTGGACGACCCTGACTGCATCTATGTTATCCTGGAGTATTGCCCTGAGGGTGACTTGTTCCTGAACATTACGGAGCTCGGCCAGTACGTTGGCAAGGATGAACTATCCAAGAAGATCTTTCTTCAAATTGTTGATGCTGTTGAGCATTGCCACAAGCTGGGCATCTACCACCGAGATCTAAAGCCTGAGAACATCCTGGTCACGGACAATGGAAACACTGTCAAGTTGGCCGATTTTGGTCTTGCCACAGCGGATGATCGCTCCGAGGATTACGGTTGCGGCTCAACATTCTACATGAGTCCTGGTAAGCATAGGTCCTCCTGAGCCGAAACAATACATGTATGTCAGACCAACTAACAGAAATGCCCTTTACAGAATGTTTGGATGCCTCGACAAGGAAACCTTATTACATGTGCGCTCCGAATGATGTTTGGTCTCTTGGAGTGATCCTCGTAAACCTGACATGCGGACGCAACCCATGGAAACAGGCCTCCTTGCAGGATTCTACTTACAGAGCCTACATACGGTCCCAGGATTTCTTGAAAACGATCCTTCCACTGACTGATGAGCTCACCGACATCCTGGGTCGCATCTTCAACCCGAACCCCGACTTGAGGATTACTCTTCCCGAGCTGCGATGCCGCATCATGGCATGCTCTCAGTTCACTGTGCCCGCTCCCCCAGCGGTCTCAGTGCAGCAACCCTCAGTTGTCCACCACATTCCCGAATACGTTACTGACGAGGACGTGATCATCGATGACTACGAATACGTCTCCCCCCTCTCTCCCGCCAGCACAACTTCCGACGATGGCTCTCTTACTTCGAGTGGGTCTACTATTGATGACCTGGATGACGACGAATTTGCCCAAGAACAGCAAGACTTGACACTATTGTTTAACCAAGCAGCAGCCTATGACTCGGAGGATATGACAGACCACGCTGTGTTTCAAGGCCATGGCATGTCGACTCAGCCGTTTGGCGAGCCTGTGGCAACCCCTCTACCCACCACTCACATCCAGTCACAACCTCGGGTCAGTCAACGGCTGCCTATGCCTATTCAGGCGCCTGCACCTGTCCTGGTTCCATGTCAGCCTAAGTCCTTCTTTCCCTTGTGGGAAGTGGTTCGATACGTTCAACAGGTTCCAATGATGCAGCACCCCGTTGCATTTCAACAGGTTCCTTTCATTCCTCCATTTCAAGGCTGCTACTAGATTCGCCGCATCATAACGCAACCGTCGCTGGTCCAGCACAGCACGTTCACACATGGCCACACATCACACTTGGGTCTCTCCCGAATCCGCACAAAAATCTACACACAAGTTGACGAAAAAAAAGAAGTGTCATCTTCAACTACGAAAGCATGACCTTGGAACTGTCATAACAAAGTTCATGGGAGAAGTCTTGTTCATTCCCTTGTATTTACCTCAACCCGGAGGCAGAGGGATTGTAACCTTCAGGACCCGTTTACGTTTTCATATTTTTTTCCAATTCGGCGACTTTCAAAAATCAAAGCGTGAAGTTTATTTTTTTTATTCGGGGGTTATACAGGCGTCTATTGAATTTTTCTCTACTCTTGTCAGAGTCTCTGGGTTCATGGGCGCAAGGTATTCAGGTCAGGAGTTGAAACAACTTCACTTTTCGACATCAAATTCCTGTCTACGAACAGGCAGCAGCGGTGTCCACGCCCTCGTTCGACAGGGATGGGATAAGGCCGCGATGTTTTTTCTTATAAACGATGAACCAGTATATCTAATCACCGCCAGTCCGGGCTGGATTTAGGCAGGATGACATTCACTTGGAGACGGAATCAGGCATCTTTGTCTCTCTTTCCATATATATTTATTTTCCTTTTTTTTCAATTCGGCGGACAAATAGGGGAATGGGCACTGCAGTGGGATTATATGCAATTTTTTGTTTTCGGTGACAGTTTGGGACCACGGTGTTGGGTTTATTGATTGCAAGAGAATTATAGAAGGGGTCGAGCCCCAACCAAGCCTGTCAAAAAGACGGCCGTATGGATGGTAGCATACATGTTTAGGGGGGCTGGGTCGCAACCTGCCCTGTTAGATATAACCGCGTCCAGGAGACGAGATGAAGAGACACATTGTGCTGCTACAGTCTGATACTTTTTCACTATGTTACGTGCACTTGATCACGTCTGCGGGTAAGGTGCTGTGAACATGAAGTGGCGGGGCCGAGGCAGGTCCCTCATCAAGAGACGCGCACATATTTCCACCATGGGTAACGTGTACGGAGTAAATAGAGATCAGCAACGGCTCTCCCCAATCTAGCTAGGAGCCGATTCAGATGCAGTTGAATATACATTACCCATCACGGAAGAGTCGGAGCCCCCACCCCTCGAGGCTAGCGCAACCTTTTTTTTTTCTCCAAGGGCGGGGCGGCGCAGTGTTCTTTTCTTTGTAGCACCACTTATTTTCCCCCGTCATCAGTTAGCGTCATACGAAAAGCTACAGAGAGTTTGCGGCCTTATTGGGGAGGCAAGTGCAATGTGGGCTGGGGGTTCGAGGCCGTGAGAGATGTTTGAACTTTCGTGTTCCTTATTCTTTTTCCTTTTTTCCTTTTTTTTTTTCTTTTTTTGGTTCCTGATTCCCTGTCTTTACCAGACTTTAATAAGAGGGGTCTTTTTTTTTCTTTTTTTTTTTCTTTTTTTTTTTTGGGGGGGGGGGAGGGGGGGGCAAGGACAGGGGTGCATCGTGGGTGGACGCTGGATCCCGGCCTCTGTTTGTGCTTTGAACTAGTGATGCGGGAAAGGGGATGCTGTTGGAGTTGTGGGGCGTCGATAGTTAGAATGGAAAATGGAAAGGAAAGGAAGAGAGAAGGAAGAGAGAAGGGGTGTGGGGGTTAAGGTTCACATAGTCTCCGCGATGATTGGGCCATTGATTTGCTTTCATCTTTACTGCCCCGCCGCTAGAAGCTTGGCGTTCAGAAAATGGACGCGTGCATCTGCGGCTGCAGGAGCGTCTGTCGTCTGTTGTATGATAGGGCCGGGTGCGTCTTGCTCATGACGACGAGACTCTTTCTCAGTTTGGGCCAGTGACTTTTGGTTAAGATTCATCCATTGCTTCATTTACTTTATGGCTTCATTCACTTTATGTAAGCACATGTTTGATATATTCCATGTTTTCTTTTGTGACTCTTCCACTGTTTCACCACAATACGTTAATTAGAACCCCACTTCTCGTTTCTTTTTTTCCTTTTTATCCTTTTTTTCCTTTTTTTTTTTTTTTTTTTCCTATTGATAAGCGCTGTGAGTGAGCCTGTTCCGCCTTTGCAGAAAGGGCGTCGAAACGGAGATTTATCCAAATGCCGGCGGCCAGCCCAGCTTACTTGGTGGCATGCCAACCATGTGTTTTATCACAAAGACCCATGCTCATGGTGTTTCTGTCTGTCTGGTCTGGTCACATCTAGACCGCCTGAAGCCTCAGATTTTATGCCTTGGCCCGCCCTGCTTTCCCGCCCTCCCCTCCTCCTATTAGTTACCATCTGTCTCCTTCAAGAAAGATTGGTTGTACCTGTGATACCATACCGTACTTACTGTAGTAGGGTCTGGGCTTGCATTATACATATGCAAGGCTTGCTGACCATGCGCTTCAGCTTTGCTCTCTCCGTCACGGTGATCTCTAACCATTAATCTTGCTGCCATCGTCCTTCCCGCTTGTTGACCCCCCCCCCCCCCCCCCTGTTTTGTCCCGGCGACTGGTGCTTATGTTCCAGTGCTAGCACATGCTGGCTCTGCCCGTCCAGTGATCTTAGCCGATATCAGAGTTGAGTCTGCCTTGTTTGCTTTGTTTTTCTTGTGCTCACCCTGTTTTTGATGGTACTTCTTCCGGGGCTGGCAGAGGATGGCCAAATTACATGGTACATGCTGCACGAAGCAATGGATTGCGAGACCCGTCATGAAATACGTCTCCCACGTGGCTGGGGCATGCATGCTAGGTATGATGTGTTGCGGAGATTTTCGATTCCAGGCTACTTTGATGACCGAACAATGTATCTATTGTCTCGTTGTGATAACGGTTTTCATATCACATGCAGGAAGAGAGGGTTCTCTTCACCGCCAGAGTGCGTGCATGGTACAATGATGCGTACCGCCCGTGGTAGCATTTGGCTTTTTTTCTTGACATGTGTGTTTAATAAAAATGAGCCAGTTCGCAATGCGATAAAGACGCATTGCATTAGTGACACCAGGGAAACGCATAATAAGACTGCAGCACATGGAATACCAAAGAATGGGTTTCGCGAGGACCGTGCCCTTAGATCCAGCCATGATCGTCCTGAATGAAGCACATCATTCGTCTGACCATGATCAGCGCATCGTCCGAAGGCCGCCGCATTCACCGTGATACGGCGTAAAGTAGTCCGCAGTATCCGTAGTGAGCACAAAAATGCAGCAATGGCCTGGCCTGGCCTGGCCTGGCCTGACCTGGCCTAGTCGAGAGCATTGACCGAGTCTCATGGCGGACCGCAATCCGTTACATCACGCATCCATCACCGTCCACGTGGGCTTGGCATTAGTTAACTATTATTTTGTTTGTTGCGGATTACTTTCCATCAATGTCCATCAATGGGCGGGCAACTGACTAACTAAACAGCCACGACTGCATCGCATCAATCAAGGACGAGAGAGTCAAGACGGCAGCACGGGAAATTTTGGCATTCAATTTTTTTCCTCTGGCCTCACCGCCAGATGCAAGCGAGGCGAGGCGAAGCGAAGCGAAGCGAAGCGAAGCGAATGCGTGACATGCGTCCGTCGCCTCTGCTTCTCCTTGCATTCCACTCTTCTCACGAACACGTGCGGGCATTTTGCTTCCATCTTGTTTGTTTTCATCCCCCGGCCAAGCAAGCAGCCTTTTCCGTCACATCACAGCGAGCATTCAATAGCGTGAGAAGATGTCGTTTTAATCGACCACCTGGCCTCATTGATGCGCTTCCCTGTTTGCCCATGCGCCGGATTTCCATGTGCTTGCTCAATCTCTGTGTGTGAATGGATGGACCATGTCTTCTTGTTTGTCCCTGCCACCCTCGCCTCAAGACGGCAGACGGCAGCCAGGTAGACGCATTTTTTCCATGACAGGGTTTGACGCTTCTTTCGAAGATGCGAATAAATTCCATCGCTACGTCTCTCGCCACGTATCACGTAGCAACCCCCAACAGCGTAGTTATTCCGTCTTTGCAATCACAAGGTCGCGCCCAGCACCCAAAAGGTGGTATCACGAGGAAGGACGACGTGACATCGCATCGGGCGCCTATCCCGCAATCACACACCCACAGATGCTCGGCTTTTGTCGTCATTTACACTCGTGACACTCAGTAGATGGCAATGCAGCCTTGTTCCAGATCCTCACTTGCCTGAACGAGCAGGATGCAGTAGGTCGCTTATCAGTTGAGCAAGATAATAACTTGTAAGGAGATCGTTATTTGCCGATCATGTGGACACGCCAATGAGCTTCCTGAAGCATCGAGTTCTTGACTCGTACCGCGAGGCTGAACGACATGGCGCGAAACTCCAAACCGCTTGTCCTTCGGCCGAGCAGCTGCCCCCCCGCCTTGTCGCAATTTTCATTAGCCTTTTACATTTTTCGGCAGATGTGGATGAATGGAAACGTTTGATCTGAAAGGTCCGGGGCAAAGTTCAAAAATTATCGTTCAGATGGCGTCAACGAGTTCCTTAGACTGAAAGTCTCTTGAAACCGTGCTCTTCTGTGCAAATTGGAGCTATGGCTAACAGCAGCTTAGTGATACGGATACGGTATGGCTGCTTCCTGGATAGGAAGCAAAGCTTATAGCCACGCTCTGCTTGGCGATTTGTTAAATGCAGTCTATACTAGGTAGCAGTCTCTGACGGCAGAATGAGTTAATTGTGGTCGAGACTTGACACAGATGTGTCCTGATATGGGGACAGTTGCAGAAGGAAATTTCATGGAGTGATATTACAATGTTCAAGCCTTGAAGAGTCGTGATTCTAGATGTCAAGACTCAGAATGGCAAAAACGTATTATTGACAATGGAGGTCAACCCCGGGCCTATATAATCTCAGCTTGACGTAAGGTGTCGATATTGAGCTGTGAGGTTTCCCATCGGGCAAGATACACTGGCTCAAGTAATGAGCACCCGTGCATAAAAATGCAAAATCATATAGGTGTCCCGTCCCTTTCTCCGTCGAATCCTCTAGCTTCTCAAGAATTCTCATGACAAGTCGTGTGCTAGATCAAGACTGACGTAGTGGTGCATGCGCTTGCATATACCAACACCAACAAGGTGCCCCTTTACGCCCGCGTGAAGTGCAAACTCTGTAGTCTGGGCCAGACCAACCACTCTTGACGTTCGGATCCCCGCAAGGAGCCATTCGCATTTCACTATAGCCACGTCACTGCAAGTTACTACGCGCATATATGATCGACACACACCACCATTCCCTGGATATAAACTGGAATAGAGGACAAAGGCTAATGCTCGCCACCCAAGTTGTTCTAGGATTCCTGTTCGAGTCAGGATCGTGAATCCAGGAGAGCAACGTCAACTCAAACGCAACGTGACCACATTCAACTGTGGCTGCCAAGGGCGGATAAAAGTGGTCATACACGGGAAGTCAACATCGATTGCCCGTCACGGGGTGTTCGTATAACCATGGCGGGTAACATCAAACTACTGATTGCGGACGTGACACAGATGGCCTTGCGGCATTGCACGGACCGTGAGGCGGCAAGGTGTCCTGCAGAGTCTTGACATAGAAAGGCGGGAAGGTTTGTTTGCTGTCAAGGGTATCTAGCAGTGAGCATATTTTGATTTCACTTATGACATGTAAAAAGGTTCCTGTGACTGAGATGAGTCTAGCTGTGCTGCGAGTGGTCGGTGGCCGACTCGTTTGGCTCTTTGTTTAGTTGATGAGATTTGTGATACGACGCACGGTGAATGTGATGAGTCAGAGTGCAAATAATGGGACCATTTTCGTGCTTATGCTCTGTTTTTTTTTTTTTTTTTTTTGTGATATTTGCGAGATCTCAGCGAGTTACGATTTGCTATGAGAATGTGAAATCTATGAACGATTGTGACTCACTGAGAAGCTGGGTTATGATGAAATCTCAAGCGGAGGTTTATCTTAGTGAGCATATAAGTACAAGTACCATCCTTGCTAGATACCTGATAATTAACAAACGAAGTCTAATTGGAATTAGGACGAGGTGCTCGTATCTGCTCATGAAGCGCGCATAGAGGCCTTGTTGAGGGTTCTTGTTGAACTCGCCAGGAGCATTAGAGCAATGCCTGGAAAGGCATTCAAGGAAATCATGCCAAATAACTATATACATTCAACGACGGAATGACATCCTGGGAATGCTCAATTGCGGGAAAGAGCTTGGCAACGAACAATGTGCTGAAATGTCCTACGGCGGGAAGACCTAAGCCCTACTGCGGACAGATTGGTCCTTCGTGGTTGTCCGGGGCATTGTCGACAGGAGTGAAGTATCTTGAAGTCGGTGCCAAAAGATGTCATAGATCGAGCGAGTAGTCTACCGACTTGGGAAGTCTCCTAAGCAAAGTTCGGGTAGAGCCTCATGTCAGGCCTTGACGATGGTTTTACAGCTGGCTACGATATAGGTCAGCATCAGTCGAGAATTACTTGTAGACTAAGCTAACAATAGTACCTAAAAGGTCAAAGTCGCAAACTTGATTGTGCTGCGTACGAAATAGCAGGTAAGTCGTATCCCGTGTATAGGCCAGCTACACCTACTTACATCACCACAAGCAATTACGAACTCAGTGCTCTTCCCTTACTCTCCATCTAATTGCACCCTCGCATTAATCTTTACAGAACCTCTCACAGGCAGCATTGTTACTACCAATGCCATCAACTCTTACTGCTTCTCATTATTCGACAACGGACAGATCAAACAAGTCTAGTGTTGAGTAGGATGCGACTGCTGAGCATTACAGATCATAATTCCGCGTCAAAAACAGGCTGCTACTTATAGACTTTATACACAGAGACCGAGTTACCTGAGAGACGCGAAAATCAGAAACGCATCTTAGGAGGTCGTCTCGCTGTGAAGAAAGGAGACCAGCACGACGTTATCGCTCCGCTCTTGCCCCATTTTCAGATGATAAAACGTCATTTGACAGTTTGGACAGACAAGTGCGGACCCTCATGCAAGATCAAGAACGACCAACAATGGAAAATTCGCCAACACAACGTATGACACCAAGAGGAGAAGAGCTGCGAACCTGAAGCAAGCAGGACTCAATTTTTTATCATGTTTTGCGTTAACGGGCTTCGTTCACAACTTGAGTCATATGCTGTTCTCACGCCGTAGATCTCTTTCCTTTTATTACTTGAAAACCTTCTTATCGAACCATCTACATGTTTTAGTATAAGATGTATCGGTCAGCATAGTACAATTGGGAACATTGTAACGCCTTACTATGGCCGTATGGGCTCGTCGATCGAAAGATTCTTGACTGACCCAGCTCCATCGGGCTTAGCTACATCTTCATGTAGAAGCTCCGCTAGCAGAAGTAACGTAAGCTAGATATCCTACGGACTAGATTGCTTTGTATTATAGGCCACCATGCCACTATACGAAGCATAGAACTGTCCTTGTCTGAGTGGACTCCTAGGCCCGTGTTCGACGATATGATGGGGACAACTACCTGAAACTACATGATTACACAGCTCTTGCCAGTGTCTAGAGTATACGACACTAAATAGCCATGCGCTTCCATTGAATAATGAAGTCATATTTGGCCCGCTACACTGGTCTGGCAAAAAAATGAGTCAAGGTCTGATGGGAGTTAATCTTCGACAGTGTTATAATCGTCCTTAACCATGCAAAGCAGTAATGTCCAACTTAGCTTTACATAACTATTACTTTTTGTCTCCCTATCTAGTTAGTCTTGTTTCACTGGCATCTAGCCACGTCACGGTACCTATTCATAAATGAACTGGGTTGTAAATTTTCACAGCCATTATTGTGCATTGCCTCTGCGAGTTGCACTACACTGAGGATTTACTTGACGCTGGCAGAGATTTCCGTCCACCTCCAGGCGCCCTCAATACTAATGCCAACTTTGTAAAAATACTCCCCAGGTCTTTGAAAACATGCTATTCCGGCACTAGCATAGAGACAAACGTATCTGCTTAGAATAGTTGAATCAGGAGTCTATACAGGGCCTTTCCAAGGGAAGGATATGCCAAGTACGCTAACCGAGAACATCAGATGTTTATAATCCGTCTATGTTGGATACTAGATGCTAGATCGCCTTTCAGAATACATCGCGATACTTCGCAGTGTGTCTTCAACAATTCTAGAAGGATATTCGCGACTATGTCAATGCTATAGAAGACGTGTGGCCAGTGCCTTGAGCTGCGTGTGCATCACTGCAGCAGCATCGCAGTCTACATCGTTCTCACGTTTACAAACCCGATAGCAGCGCCAAGCGGAGGTACACGGTCGATCAGCTTAGCCGTCTTGGCAGACCGTCATTCCGTGGCCTGCCAAGCGCATAAAGTGGATGTACCATTATGCCAAGCCGGACGGTTGGTCGACTAAATTAGATTAAGACTTGGCGATACGCTGCCTACATTAAGCACATTCGTGGAAATACGACTGGGAAGAGAAAAAGTAGTCTGAACCATTATCTTTTGACGTGAAAGTTGAAAATAAGATCCGTAGACTCATCATTCATTTCATCCTAACCTAGCCTATGAATTGCTGACGGTCTTCTCAGGTGCCTCCTCATCTTGTACAACCAAAACCGCCTGGGAGTCAATCTTGTCCAGCCCCAGCTGGGTTGTATCCCACCCGCTGCGTGCAAGGAATTCTCGAAATCGCTGATCCTCCAATGGGATAGTGTCTTGGTCGATATTTGGGATGAAAAAGAAGGCGACCGCAGCCGACAGAATGCACAAGCTAGAGGCTACCCAGAAAGGATACTGGGCTGATTCAACGGTGTTCTTGCCACCAGCAGCCTGGATATAGGGAAACACATAGGTCCCAACGAAGGCGCCGACTTTGCCAACAGCGGATGCAATTCCGTAATAACGGCCTCTAACGCCGGTAGCACACGTCTTGGCAGCCAAGAGTCCAATGTTGTTGCCGGGGCCGAGCTCGCCGAGGGACAGGAAGATGCCGTACATGACAGCGAAGCCAGCAATGTGCGTCTTAATCTGGGCATATACACCAGCCATGATGTATCCAACGATGGACTGTACGAGAACGCCGCCTATCAAAGTATACTTAGGCCCAATCCAATCGGATACGAACGCGCCGAGTATCGTTCCGGGCAGGTAAAACATATTGATGACGGTGTTCCAGCCGAACACAGTTGTCAGAGGCGCCTCCGATCCGTATATGCCCTGGAGAATATCGCTGGAATAGATGGAGAAGGCATAGGTTGAGAAGTCGTAAAGAAACCAGATCAGACTCACGCAGAGGAGACGGAACCAGTAAAATCGCAGGACGAGAGAGTATGGCGTGTTCTTTCGCATGGATTCCTTGGCGAACTCCTCGGGCTCCTTGAGCCGCAATCGCATGACGAAGAGGACAAGCGGGAAAGCAACGCCGATTCCCAAACTGGTACGCCAAATAGTTTCTAAATGACTGCTGTGGCAGGCTGCAGCAACGACATCTGGGAACTCGGTTAAACCAACACTGTGGACGAAGCGCGGACGTGAGCGGACTTACACGGGACGAAAGCACCAAAGACGAAGCCCCAGTCGATCATGGTGTTGGTGAACAGGATGAACCATCGGTTTCGTGTGCCTTTTTTCAGCTCGCCTGTGGATTCTGCGCATCCCACGCTACCAGCAGGATATTCACCTTTGGACGTGTCAGTGTATGCCGGGCCGGAGTACGGGAGGGCCGAGTGGCGATGCGGTGCGAACCTCCGATGCCAATGCCGACGAAGAATCGCCACGCAGTGAGCATATTGAACATGCCGATGGCTTCTCCCTTGTAGTATGAGCCCGTTGCCAGAGCAGTGAAGATGATGAGAATAACAGTTGAAGCAACCAGCGAGTTGGTCCGCGACCAATGGTCGCAAGCGAACCCAAAGAAGAGCTGCCCGACGACGGTCCCAGCAAAGGCAATATCGGCAACATATTTCGCGGCATTGGAATTCTTGTATAAGGCGCCGTACTGTAATTTCAGAACGGTGTTGACCGAGCCAATGACCTGATTATGTGAGCTTCG
This sequence comes from Atkinsonella hypoxylon, assembly GCA_000729835.1. Lineage (NCBI taxonomy): Eukaryota > Fungi > Ascomycota > Sordariomycetes > Hypocreales > Clavicipitaceae > Atkinsonella > Atkinsonella hypoxylon. The sequence continues at coordinate 62,551 of JFHB01000073.1, read as the reverse complement.
TCTGTCTGAGCGGCGTTGGCGGGCCACACTTGTTTGACTTTTCTTTTCTTTTCTTTTCTTTTTTTTTTGTTTTTTTTTTTTTGAGATTGTGGGATGTGCTGCGACTCACATTATTGATGTAACCATCTGAGAATAGCCCAGCTCCGCAGGCAAAGACAGACAGGGCAGCCTGGAAGAAAGGTTTGCGCTGCAGCGCTGTCTCGAGAGCCGGCTCTTGGCGAGTGTCCTGGACACCATTGTCCTCAGGGTCCTTCCTCGAACGACCTAACATAGAGGCGTATCGAGGTTGTCCGGAGCGAAAAGAAAGAAAGAAATGCTTGAACTGAGTGAGATAATTGAAACCAGACGCTGGAGATGAGGACACGATCAGGATCGATGTACGTTCGCACAAGGACGCTGGAAGCAACACTGGCGACTCGAAGAAAGACAGACCGAATGCGATGGGACGGGAGGATTGGTTGTATTTGTACGCGCTTGGCAAGGAGGCGGCGCGATCTGATCAGCTTACGGAGATATGCAATCCAGAGTCGAACAGGTCGTGGACTAAGTTGGCCGTATTGCCGACTTGTCTTGACTCTCAACCAAGCCCAGGCAGTCCAGGCCAGAGCCAAACGCAAACCCCAACCCCAGCCCCATCTCATCGCCCCACTTTTTCTGGGCAGCTGCCCCTCGATTTTGCTGATGCACTCCCCTCCCCATGACTAGGTACTTATTCCGTACCTACTACCCAAGGTACACACTAAAATTACATACCAACACATTGAATTGAAGGAGATCGCAAAAGCTCAGTTGAAGCACCCCTCAAGAAACATTGAGAGCCCTAGAAATCCAACAGCACTATGTCTTCTGCCATCTCCGTAGGCAACAGCTCCTTTAAACGTATGTAACTTGATTAATTACGTTGATAATGCTAGTACCTCCAGGGCGTGCTGCGTAAATTTTAAATTTGCAGGGGGGTGCTAGCAAAATAGCGACTAGTTCTGAAAGCGGAAGGTTAGTGGGGACCATCGCCCGGATAGCCGTAAAGCGACTGGGGTTATCGCCCCGATATCTGTACGCGCACAGACTGGAAGGGTCGGAGCATTCGTTAGCTTGCCAATGTCGTCAAGCCGCGTGAATGTCCAGGGCAGACGGTATTGAACTTGCGCCAAGCATCATTCTCAAAATAAAGTCATGTCGAGCAATGCGATGCCGGACGGTAGACAGTGATGGATTATGAACCACTTGCAAAGCCATTTTATTTTACTGGGACAGCTGCTTTGCCAATAAAGGTACAAAATTGACGATCAATGAATGGGCCAAGGAGGAAATTGAGCACGTGGTCGCATTCCCATCTCCCAGTCGACGCCGCAGTCAGCCTGGCCGGGCGATGGATAAAGATATAAGCGATATAAATTCTCATAGTTGGCTAGAAGGAAACTCACCCGTATTCATGAAAACCAACCTTCCTTTTCCATGATGGCTTTATGCATTGAAACCAATGCGTCCTCGTGGCCCAGGGACGTATGTATGTATGTATGTATGATACCTGAATTGGGCTGTCTGTATCTAAGTGTAACGCCCGGGAGCATCCAGCGCTAGGTGCTAACAGGAAATCTGCCCGTCAAGCATGCACGTGGCCACCATGTTCGTCTCTTACTCGTCTGGTGCAAGCCGGCTGGGGAGAATCCAGGCCGAGAGGCCGAACAGGCGAGCAAAGTTGCATTCTGTCCCCGTTGCACTATCAGGTGTTTGCAAGAATATATGTATATATACAATATTTCTTCTTGGTGGCGCACCTGAATGGATCGCGAGTATCAGTTGATTTGTAGGCCAAGGGACATGTCATGCAGCTCAACCCTCACGAATGTCCTTGGCGATAGAGCTTGCTCTTGACCTGGCCGATGGCATCCTGTTGGACATATCCCGTTCGCAAACCTGGTCCACTACCTACACTAGGCTACCTACCAAGGTAGGTAAGTAACCCTGTATGGTACGGAGTTAGACCCTGGCAATATCTGATGAGCTGAGCTTCCGTGCCGAACGTCGGCCCCTAGCCACGAATCGTCCTTGGTATCGTGGTCGCATTTCACATTGCCCAACTGTAAGGTATGGGAAGCGCTGTCTCTCCGTATTAGCAGCTGCAGTAGATGGACAAAGTGAGCTCATTTCTCTGCCATTTTGCAGCAGTTCAAAGTCATGATGGCACTTTCATGCCCTGCCAATATCGGCGCTTAGTTAACAGCATTGTAGCCACGAGTTCTGTCGCAATGCACCAAATGGACCAAATAGTAACAATTTCCAAACGCCACCTCTCCCACTTCGAGCATGCACTTGTCGCTACTCAATACGATATACGATACCTGCCACGTGGGTTCGCGAGGACACGTCATTGGGCACAGCTATTCTCAGGAAGTGGGACTTTTTCCTCCCCCTTCCCCCTTTTTTTTGTGGCAGAAATAGCATGTGCAACAGGACAGTACGGATCAGTCCGATACACTGTGAGGAACCGCACCCGCTCAGCTTGTTGAAAGGCTCCACTTGCACCTGAGATCAGTGAAAGCATTTCTGCAGTCTCACCACTCAGAATTATTGAAAAGATCAAGTGAGAGAATAGTGCCTGGCTTTATTAGCCCGTGAGATACCGCAGGCTTTGGTCTCAACACCACTTACGAGGCTGGTGGTTGTCATGACGGGCTACCCAATTGCTGAGCTCGTCTCTACCCCTGGAAACGTCAAATCCCGACTGCGTACGGAAACGAGTACCATTTCACACGCCGCACAAATTTTGACCTGCCCAGATTCAGTGACGACAAACAATCAAGATATCGTCGTTTCATGGAAATCTCGAGGTAAAGAGAAGAGAACTTGTTGCCCGGTATAGGGGCTAACCGAGCATTTATGCTTGTGCTTTCGAGGCGAATATATTATAAGACCGCCTTTCATGCCATAATAGGAGAGGAATTAACATACAACTATACTGAAGGAAGTGCCAGGAAATCCAACGCTATGCTCTGAAATACGACAGGGTATTTGAACTTGAACGACAAGTAAATCTCATCAAAGATGTGTCCAGATATATGCACCCCGTGACGCCCAAACCGACTGCTTTTCTCCGTCTAGAATCACCCCATATTGAGCGGTGCGTCTACGACAAGTGAAGCACGCCTTTATAGCAGATCGGAACATGCTGACCAAGATGACGAGTCCAAGACCTGTTGAAACACCATTGAACCAGGTCCAGGTATGGTTATTAGCGACTAGTTCCGTGGGGCAATGAACCTTGTAGGGCTTAAAAAAGATAATCAGCTCACAGCTCTTGAAAAAAAAAAGGGGGCAAGAGGCAAAAGCGTGAAAACGTACAATGACCGCGTTAGACGCGTTTGCCGAAGGGCTTGTTGATAACGTATTTCCCCAAGAACCCATGGCTACGACCCTCAAAAACTCAGGGTGATCGGCGTCAAGGACAAAGTCTGTCTCAAATCCAGTCTTCGCCTTCTTTTCTAGTGTTTTCCACTTTCCTGCCGCTGCATCATGAGACCCTTGGAGCACCCAGTGAGAAACCTCGGTGGCTCCATTCCAGCTAGCGTATACTCTCCAGACCATAGCGTCGTCCTGTGCTATTGCCAAATCAGGTTTCGTCTCTGGCGCAGAGTGATAGCTGAACTTGAGGACGCGATATGACTGTACATCGCCCGTGCCGAATCCGCTCCGGGGACCAAAGTGCGTCTCGCAGAGAGCCTTGCCGTTCCGTGTGAACTCGGTGTAGAGACCGCTGTGACCATACCCGATGAGCACGTTTCCATTAGGCAGGTTCTGCATCGAACCCTGTGACGCAGCCGGGACATGAACCGGGTTCTTGTACTCGGTTATCAGCTCGACTGTCATGGCGACCTGGTCAACGCGGAGCCGTACGCCTCGTGGGTGGGCATCCTCCAATGGTCCACCTTCATGGCTATTGTCAAACAACGTGATCTCGCTGTAGTTATTGTCCCATCGTGCATCGTGCTGAAATTTAAAGTTGGTGGCTTTTCCGCCTGAAAGATCCTTGAATTTATTTCCCTTGCCGCCCATGGTCCAGATGATGCCGCCCGTTTTACCGTCAACGTAGAAAATGCTGTGAAGATATTGACTAGAGATCAGGTAGTTCCCCTTCAGGTCTTTCTCAACGCTATTAACGTGGAACCAATCGAATGGCGATCCGTTGGGATCGCCGTCGCCTTCAATACCACGATAAGTGTCCGATATATGCAAGTGCTTGCTGGCACGCCACTCGAAAATCAGATTTCCAGTCTCAATGTCGATCTCCTGAAAGAGGCTATCCCATATGGGACCTGTATCCTTGCCAAGACTGGATAGATCAACGTTTTGCACATCGTAAGCTGTGATTAAAGCTGTGCCTTCTGGCGTGAATCTAAACTCGTGTAAGTCTCCTTTGAGGCCATTTGCTGCATGTATCCGTCTGGTCATGTTATACGTCTCATCGAGCTGAGAAAAAAGTTAGCATCAGGCCCTTCAACTGCAAAAGTGGATTGACTGACCATGTAGTAAGAACCAGCGCCATGCCCGCCAACCGCATCCTTGCCGGCCCAGAAAGTGATGTATTTGTGCCCTCTGTACTCTTGTGCCATGAGATTATGGACCTGCTTATTATCCCAACCAGATGTCCACACTAGGTGACCATTATGATCCAGGATAGTCGCTTGTGGATGGGTGGCCTGTTCAACAGAGCCACGAGGCGAGAGAAACGTAAGTAGGTTTTTCGAACACCGACTGTCTTGATGAATTATGTTTGGTCGCGGCGCGGTAAGGTCAATGGATCTATAATGGTGGACAGGATATTTACCCAAATTCCCCATGTCATAGGCTTCTGAAGAGTAGAAATTCGGCTGCTCAGCGTTGATTCCTGATATACAGAAAGATGCCAAGGCATTGAGAACACGGAGCACAGTGGTGGCAGAGCCGATGCCACCACTTCCCCTCCAAGCGCCCATCGAAAAAGAGCGCGGCTTTGCGGAACCAACACCAGACCAAGCGCCACCCGACTGAGAAAGCGTAGAAGAAAGGGTAATAAATCGAGGTAACACTGTGATAAAGACTTGTATTTTTTGAGACCAAATGTGACGCACTGGAATATGCGTGAGTCGAGCAATTTGTAAAGTTGAGCCAATTCAAGTGCTATAAGCAAGGCCGGCCCATGTGCGTATAACGAAAATAAGCTATACAGTCGCACGTAATTAACGTGTGACGACTATGATGACGCAGTACGAAGCACTAAACCAGCCCTTTCTGCCGCCGGCGGCGCTTGGAGTGGAGTTTCTAAGTTTGTACGCGCAACCTGCACACACGTCAGGAGTCAAGACTCAGCGCTCCAAGGGACCTACATGAAATCGATGTACTGAATTATTGTTTCTGTAGTGGTTCTGTACTTCCTGATTGATGATTGATGCTTACTTATTCAAGACAGTTTCGTCGCCATTTCGTGCGGAACCATCTGTTGCCTCTGTGCATTTTTGACGACTTCGGCATCTGTGATTCATATTCATTGCTTATCTCATCAGCCATTCATTCTCCAGGATCCAGCGACTTCAGCCGTTTCAACTCCCAACTTCCAAGAGCCAGGCCCGCCCGCCGTACCCACCGTTATTTTATCGGCATGCGTACGTACATGCGCCTAGTTGACAGTAGACACTATTGGCACCTTGCTTGCTGTCGGCCTGTATTAGAAGAGTCTAACCGAATCTTGACTTGTGGCGTAGGAGCCGCGTCCACCACCTCCACCTACATATGTTTTGTTGTACAAAATCCAGGCGTGGCCGCGTCAGACCGTAATGTTTACGTGAGGGCCCCTTAGATAACGAGCGATAAATGAGGAAACCGGGGAATGGACACGGTCGAGGGAATTGTGGCACGATGCACGCGGCCTTGGTGTTATCTCCTCGTTCACTTCCACCTTTGTGAATCAGAACTTCACGGCACAAGCATTGCACCCAGCACTGCTGACAAGGCTGTTACTGCATCGACACTTAGTTGGAGTTCTCAGTCTGCTAGCTTCAGTTGCGCTACTATAACCTCTTACCAGCTTGTTCGACGATCGATCTTTGAGGCTAATCTTTCCCGTCACGCAGGTGACGCAATAACACGACGGTCCTGCACTATGATAAATTTTCTGTCTCGCTTTGTTGACAGAGTGCTCTGGGGGCTTCGAACAGTAGGGCAAGGCATGGGAGCTCGATGGTACTCGTATAGGCTGGACGATATGGTCGCTTGAGGTTGGCGAGGACCGCTGTAATATTTCTGTTTGCGTATCTGATGGTGCTCGAATACACAATGGAAGTGGACATGAGATTCTCTTGCTGGATGAAGTTCCAAATTAGAAGTAGATGACTAAGTACCTAGGCAGCTGGCATTGGTCATAATGAGCGTAATGGCCCTTGTTGCTCTCACAAGCAGGCACCTGCCAGCGGGTGGCACGGATTGACTTGCACCTGGTAAATAAATGAAACGACACTCCCATCTTTCCGACGTTCCCAGAATCTTGGTGTCTTGCAAAGGTTTGCAACAGTATCAACTATCTACCTAGGTAGGTATCTGGCAAGGCTTCATTTTGCTCTTCATGTTGAGGTTTGACAACAGGAAGAACCATCAACAGCAAGAGCCCGGGTTAGCCACGCAAGAACGAAGAGCGCTAACGACCTAGGTATGATAGAAGGGACAACCTTGGCAGGGGACTCCGCCTCTGATCTGGAGGACAACTTTGAAAAACAAATATCCAACGTGCCTGGAATTCGCACGTTGGAAGACACCGAAACTGTTGGTCTTGCAAAACAAGACGACAAGCTGCAGTCAAGCATGTCCTCCCAGAAAAAACAGCACATATTCGCATCTCCGCCCAGCGACGACCCATATTGCAACGAATATAAAATTGAAAATCTACCGCTACGAAAAGATATTTACCATAGCCCAAATATGCCAAGAGAGACTCCGGAAACAACCATAGAAGCACATACTTTTAGGCCTCGAAAGTGTCTGGATCAGAAGCTGGAGGAAGAAGCTACAGGCAACTGGAGAGGTTGGGCATCTCCTTCGCTGGCCTCTAGTGCCAACCCACGCATCATTTTTGCAAAGCTGAATTGAAAGACAGACGATCGGGAAATCACGAAAGAAACAAATCCAGGAGAAAAAGCAGAACCAGCACACAAATCTCCCGGAGGCTTTCCGACATCTATGGGACCGTTTATGACATCCCCTGTTGTTGAAACGTGGGACACTCTTCCCGAGACCCGACTAGAAGCTCATACCGTTCCACGACTCATTCAAAGACACGAGTATCAAGATTTTATAGGATTATCCGGAGATGCCTTAAATGGCACAAATGTGACCCCTAAGATGACTCACAAACAGCAGACTCGACAGCGGAAGCAAGCTCGTTCACTTCACAAGGTCAGCCAATCGAACCCGTCCAGGCAAGCCAAGCGCAAACCTCAAGCACAAGCAGGCCCTAGGAGAGGGTTTATCGGCACAAGACGTAGTGTGCGAGTTGCATCGCAGGCGCAGAAATCGAAAGAAGAGAGAGATGGCGCTCTGCTTCCAGCACCGCAATCTACAATGAAAATTGGTCGAGCCAGAGGCCGACCGAAAAAGCGTTCCGCAGCACCGCGCAAAGCAGCCTGATTCAAACTGTTCCAACGTTCTTTCGCTCTTCAGATTCTCTACCACCGCGTCTGCAGAAGCGAGTACGGCATGTGAAACTTATAGACCACTTTGGCTCTTTGAGGCTGTTAAGTGAGCTGACGTGTACGGTGACGTACTAAGGGTCAATGTTCTCAGTACAAAGGGCGAAGGTTAGTTGAAGGTGCGACGCGCCGCGCTTAGGTTCTTCATGTAGTGCATATCCACTATGCGTTCGTATGTTGTTATGGTAAAGGTCATTGCCCATTGTATGATGGGCTGCAGAAAGTTCATAGAAAGACAGACCTCGAAGACTAACAAGAATTCTTTCCGTTTGTTGCATGATAGTTTGGCCTTTGCAAGGCCCTTGAAGTTCTCTCCAGCAATCTGCACTGAATTCCTATTTTGCCCCGTGGGATAGTATACGCGGAATGACCAGATTTGGTAAAATTACATCAGATTTTCCATCTCGTGCATAGACCATCTTCTAAGCACCGCCAAGCTAAGGACAGAGCTTGACTAACTATCGGTTTGCCGACATTGTTCTGGCATCTACCATTCACGCATACACTTGGGCCAGGTCAGACGATGAAACACCAATTGGAGAGATTTGTCATGGCCTTTCAGCTGTTTGCGACCACTTTGGCGTGAAGCCTGTTCCAAGTTATGCGCCGTTGCGCTTATGGAAATGGTTCACTGTGCAAGAAGCAAACGCGATATCTGTTGCTCCTTTCTTAGGTCCTCCGGGAGAATATGCATTCCATCATTTCCTGTTCTCATTGGGGCAGAAGGCTCCTGGGCATGCTTTCCCTTGAGGATTGTCATGGCTACAGCTTTACTGATGCTTCATTCGTGACTAAGGCGCTGAAGACGCTGTCGATACTTCCTGTGCGAATATGCATTAGAGGATCCGCAGGGCAAAGTACCCTTTTCCAGTTCCTAGAATTGGTCTTGGAAGTCGGGTATAAGAACCTCGAAGCTCCCGGCACGTATATTCTCATCGACAACCTCGACTCCTCCAGCTGAACAATGACAAAAGCTGATGATATTATCTCTGTGGGGAATTGCAATGCTATGCCGCGACAACACCGCGGTAAGCATATTGCTATTGTGTCAAAATACATCGTTCGTCTTGCTCAACAAGCAGAGCTTGCTATGAACGAAGCGTATGCGGAGCTTGACACGGTGGCGCCGAGGAATCGAGGAACTTCTTGTTCGATACTATGACCTTTTCTTAGAAGCGCGTGACGAAACTGAGGTGCGAGGACTGAAGTACGAATGAGACGAAGGAGCCATGGCGGACGAAAAGAAAGCACGGCATAAATGCTCGGGAATCATGATGCAGCATGTTAGAATGGGATGGCTGTCCTTAATCAGCGTGATACATGTCAGAAGACAATGTTACGATCCATCACTTCATGCTGATTTGTGTAGTAAATTGTTAGCGGCGAACCATATGAATTTCTCCATGGCTTGTTTGCGGTACGCCTCCGGGATGGTTAGTGAAGTTGATATGTGCTATCCAAAGATACGCCACACACAAATTCTTCTGAATATAATATTTACAGTTGCTGCCTCTATGTTTTCATCTTGGATATACTAAATGCCTTATAGCTGTTCAGCTGAAACCTGATCAAGTGTCTTGTCAATCTGCCAAGCACTCAAGAGTTAGGATATTGATTGTTAACGGTCGCTCTGTATTCCCGAGCGAGTCTCAGAATCGAACTAAGTTAGTTAAACAGCTCACGGAGTGAGGACTGACCAGTGGTTCGGTAGTTCAGTCCATATGGACCCTTCTCCCGACAAGGAGCTGCTTGAACACTCCATTATAAGTCTAAGAAAATCATTGGCGGTAATCCAGACCCGATTGTGGCATCGCAGCCACTGCTAGGCATGAGTGTTAGTACAATGCCCATTACAACCCGACCTCGGCTTGGATTCATCCTTCTCTAGATTTTCCTAGCCTGAGACTCACAATGAAGTCTAGAGAAAATAGAGGAAGAACCGAGCAGAAATGGCGTATACCAGTTGAGATGAAGAGCAAAGCTAGCGCAGGAACGGTGCGGAACAAAGGGATCAAATCCCACTTGATTGTCATGACATTGATGATATAGTCTCACTTTGAATGCTTCGAAAGAAGCCAGTGCATATCCCTCCTTGATAGCACGAGCAGGAAGCCCGCCCATAAGTAAACAAGTCACCCAACGTTATCGTCAACGCTTTGTGGCTGAAGTAACGATCGTACTATGAGCGCCCGCTCCTCAAGTCTGCTGGACGAAATGACTTTACCATGTCCAGCACTCACGGACGGCGACAGATAAAGGGAGTCAGCTGAGGACGCCCTAGGATTTAGTCTTGTTTGTACCGCTGTCTCCTCGCGCATGCCTGCATAACCCATTATCAACAGCGCAAGGCCATCAGACTCCAGGAGCTTCGCCGACAAGAAAACCATGATTCGCTTGGATGTACCTTACAGCTTCACCTACTGCAAAGTTGACTTGCTCTAGAACCCGGTTGTGCACTAGTTGGACTACACGGGGCAGTGGTTCATGCCAACAAAGACTGTTTCCTCAAGCAAACGCCACCCGTGAACCTCCAAGATACATTACCTGTAGATGAACTCTAGCTACGGCTTATAAAACTCTCTTCTGGATGTAAGTAGATGTGTAATGTTAAATCAAGTATGCATGCCGAATTCGTCGCAGAGTTAGCTTCCATATATCTATCCGGCGCCACAACCGCTGGCAAGTTCACCACTCCAGCAACAAAATGATGAAACACCTCAACCCAACCCAACGCCATACTACAGATATTAACCGGTAATCAAGTAGCCGCATGGATGTAATCCAGCGCCAGGCCCTTTCAAACCACCTGTCACAAACAAACGGGCCTTAAACGCGGCACACAAATCCAACACTTCACCGATTCACTTCTCAACCTCCAAACGCCCCATTTTTACGCGTCCTACACGTGTTTCTAGAAACGTGAATTCAGTACTGCTATTCGTCTTGTCAACACTCGTTTCATCGCAAGTTTCAGCTTCATTCCAATTGCTCTGTTCATCTATCGCCCTAATGCTTTTATACTGATTCAACCACCTTGATACTGCTCGCTGCTCACGCTTCTCAACCATGGGCTATCACGAGCTTTCGAATAATGCTTTTCACGGCGATGCCGCGCCAAGTGGTGAGAGTTGCTATCTCCTCGACCATCTTTCGTGAGAGACCCGACTAATTTTGATTTCCATCGTTGCTTGCAGACTCTTTTGGATTAGTGTCCTCTGCCGAAGGTTGGCTTACGAATGTCGATGCTCCGAGTGGTGGCCCGGCTCTTGAGTACAGTTTTCTGAACTTGCTTCGTGATCGGCCGGTGTGGCCGTCTGCAGAGACACTTCCATCCACGGCACAGAATGTAGCTTCAGCGGAATCGCGTCTGTTTCCATTGAAGAGGAGGGATGAACGCTTTTTGGAGGATAATTACGAGACACGCCTCATTCAGCTCCAAAAGACACTGGCTCGTCAGACTCTGAATAGTCCGGCCGTACCAGCTTCTACCAACATCCATGATGTTGATGATCAGCCCTTTCTCTTCAGAAGCTGTGTACAGTCGAATACGCACCTTCAGCCACCGTTCTTCTCGAATAGCCCTTCTCGGCAACGTTCAATGAATGATCTCACCAGTTCCATCTCTGTCCCCGCTATCACTCGTCCAAACTCCATCCCCGCGGGCGGCACGCGCTCACTTCCGCCGAAGCCTTACAATATGAACCACATCAACGAACTCACCGGTCTCAACCTCCAAAGAGTTACCTTCAATCCGGATCTTTGCAACAGTCTGCTCCAGAATGCCCGCCCGGCGGGACATAAGCTCAACAACGCCGTCCCTCCATCACTCCCCGACACTACGGACTCGAAGTTTGTTCCCATGCTGGCAGTCATCCGGCCCGACAAGACAGGCAAGGACTTTACTCCGGAACCCCTTTCAAGCAAGGTTGCGGCTCTAAAGTTCTCCCCTCGATACCATGGCATGCATACCGAGAACAATGCTAGCATGGAATATCTCAAGCCTGAGCAGAACTGTGCACTATGGTTGACCAACCTCCCGCCTAATGTCGAGGTCAGGGAACTTCTCGGGTCTATTCGCAATACCGGCCGTGTCTATGCAACCTATATCAACTACCCGGATGGGATCACACACAACACGTCGGCCGCTAAGCTGGTGTTCTTCACGCCAGAGGCCGCCCAGAGACTACTCGCCCTCTGTATCGCGAACCCGCTGGTCATCAGGGGATACCATGTGAAAATGGCCCTAAACAGAATCAAGTCTGCAAAGAACAGCATGGAAAATGGGGAATCGCGTGTCTTAATCATCTCGGGCCACAAAAATTTCGTCAACGAACAAGAGTTAACAGCGTACTTTGAGGCGCGATTCCAGTTTCAGATTGACGAGGTGCAGACCTTGATTCAGCACAAGGAGCGCGCAGTCGTTGAGTACAAGTTTGGAAGTTACCGATGCCAGGCGCAAATGGGGATGAAGGCCCTGATGCTTGATCGTCCTGTTGGTCTGGAAATGGTTGAGTATGGTGCCGATCCGTGTGAGGTGGGTAGCGATGACACGTCTTTCACCGTTGCTGGAGAGCGAATCCAAGGCAAAGGTCTGTTACTCAGCGGGTGTTGGCTGGGATTGAAACCTGCTTGAAAGGCCTTCTGCAGGAATGTTTCAAGGATTTTCTTCCAAGAGGACTGTAAGCATGAAATGTACTAGAAAAAGGAGCATGTGCGATGTCGTCAACAGTCGCCGATTGTTTGTTAATCATGTATTGCTGTAGTACTGGTGCTGCGCTGGGTATTAGTCCCTGACATTTAATTCGTTTGACTTTCTGACAATTATGTCTCGAAAAGGATGGTTCTAGTATCATGAGAGTCCTTGGTTGTAGCTGATAACTCGGGCCTTCTATATCATTCTGCGACGCAGTCAGTACAATGTCGTGTAACACATTGCTTCTCGTCGCTCTTTACACATATACATGAGAGAAATGATGCAAGAAGATGCCTCCCCTCGCCTCCATCATCTCGGCGTGCATCATGTGGGGTACCAAGCTTGAGCCATAAATGACATCACTCTATCCTCTATCCTCTGCCCTGATAAGAACACCGACGGCGACCACTTTACTGACGGCGTATGTTATATCAAGTCAAGTCAGTAATAGATGAAGTTAACATTCCAGCATAAATTCGTTGTGGCCATTGTGTCAAAACATATTTGATTATGCAGTTGTTTCAAGGACAACCGACACATATATTTATAACGCCGTTCACAATCATAACGAAACCTATATCCACGTTTTCCTCCCGTATAACACCAAGTCATCTCACTCTCCCATAAGCCCAAGACAAACAAAAGGAGAACTGTTTCAGCCCGTCATGACAAGAACACACAGCAGTTACAGCTTCGTTTATTCACCTACCCAACGTAGCTAAGGACGTGCTACAAGTCGGCAGGACCCTGGCTGCGAGTCTTGCGCGCTGTTCTACCTACAGGCGGGAGCTTTTTCTCTTTCTTAGGCTTGGACGCCTTGGGCGATGAAGGAGGAGGCTCCATTGGTACTTCTTTCGACTGAGCAGGAGTTTCGTCTATCTTGGACTTCTTTTTAAGCGGAGCTGCGTTGGAGCTTGCCACTTCATCGAGTTTATGTTTCTCACCGATAAGCGGCCCATTGGCATTCGCGGGGTTAGCAGCTTCGACCACAGCAAATGGTTCAAGGTTGTGCGATGGCGTATTATCCTCAACAGGCGCAGGAGGAACCACGGATGCTGTAATGGGTGTAGGAGCTGGAGCTGGCAGTGGATCTGACAGAGGACCGGAATGTGTCACGGGAGCTTCAGGTTTCTCCTCAGATTTGCTATTATCCGCAGTCCCATTGACAATCGGCTCTTTCGAAGCTCGCTCCGGAGCCTTCGGAAGGGCCCCGTCCTTGGATGCGATGGTTTCGGAAGCAATTGATGTTGGCTCTTCGACAGATTTAGGTGCTTCTGGCGTTTCCTTGTTCTCACTATCCTCTTGTGGTACAGACGTGACGGGAAGAGGTTTTGACTCCTGAATTCCAGTCATTACAACAGGTTCGATTTCAAGATTTGAACGTGCTTCAGTAGCTGCAGGTGCTGGTTCCTCCGTAATCTTGAGTTCAAGACGAGGTGTTCCTCCGGCTGGGGTTGAGTTGTTGAGGGGCGTTTGAGGAACAGAAGTAACTTCCACGGGCTTAGGAACACCCGCACTTTGGTTTAGACCGCCAGTAACTCCGTTAGATTTATGTTCACCTATGACAGGCTCCAGCTTGTCGACTGACTTATTAACCGGCATATCTGCGTAGTTTTCCTGCTCCCGCTCAATCAAACGAGCTGACGCGGGTTGACAGACAGCGAGAAAAGACTGACCAGGCTGTGAAGAAGCGCCAACGGAGTTGTGAGAGACGCCTGGGCCGGGAAGTTCAACTACAAGACGTGAAGTTAGTCCTCGGCCATGAAATAGAAACGCTAACGGCGAGAGCTACAGCCAGCTGAGATACCACATTGGCACACTGTGCATAAGATTCACCGGCCATTGAAGTAACAAAGATGGTCAAAATGCACCCGTCAATCCAAATCTGCTGCACATCGACAAGCAACAACATTATGCGACCAGCATTTGCATGCTCTTACCTTTGCCAATTGCTGCTATGTTGGTGTCGGCCATGGTGACCGGTTGGGTCATGGTGGTCGGAAGCTGGGATGACGTAAGAAAGGTACTGCGAGCCCCGACAGACAAGGCGAGGTAATAGCAGTCAAAGCTTGTTGGAGTCTTCAAGTGGTGGGAGCCTCGTCAAGACATGGAGTGAGAGCTCTGAGCACAAGGACAAAAGAACGCATCTAGCCAATGTGGCAGGGCGTACGCTATGGGAGTCGGTACTGACAAGATTGTAGGTTGTCGAGATGATGAGAATGAGCTCACGTGAGGATTGCGAGTTTGAGAAGGTACGAGGTTGGAGAAGCAAGTAGATTGGAGACAAGGACCCGGGACAAAAACGGGGAATGATGACAACAGATTCAGTACCGGAAGCTGGTTCCACAGACGGGATGCAGTCATGATTCTGTTACTCGGTGGCATCTTGAGGAAGATGTGCGACGTTCCTCATGCTAGAACCTTCGCTGGCGAATGACTTGGGATGGAGTTCGTAGAGAGTATCTGGATATCTCAGTCGAGCTTGAAATACATCTTGTTGAGGACGGGACTTCGATTGTGCTCGGCTTTGCTTGGAACTTGTGCGCACACAAAGTCTTGGAGAACCCACTAGAATTTGAGTGTTTAAAACGTGCCATCGTCATGGCAGTGGGTAACTTGACAGTGCGGCGGCCGGTCAGGTCTCTTGCTGAGGCCAAGTTGCTCGACAATGGAGACTGTGAAGCCTGGTGGTAAATTGGTATAGACTGACAGTGTGCACCAAGGACATCAAGACGGTCCAGTCAAAACCTCCCAGATTGGATACAGCTCGATGAGGGGTCGATGTATTTGCGGGGAAGATACCAAGTGGACAGTGCCCAGAACAGCCAAGTCGACGAATTCCAGGACTTAAACAACTAAAGTAACCACTTAGTGACACTGGCACGCTGTCGCCAATTTAGAGGTTCGATTAGATTGTCAACCCCTTTGACCCCCTTGACCTCTTGACTGGTCCACGCCACGAATGGCTGGCACGTCCCTAACACTGTGTGGCACATCTAATGACAAGCGGCGTGATTCGCCGTAGACAGGTAGATGAACACAAGTTGGCGCTGGCTCAGACAGCAGAGGGCTGATGATGGCGGACGAAAAGAAAGCGAAAGCACTGCCCAATCATCTAGGGCCGACTGCTGTCACAACTTGTTCTAGTCATTGTCAAGGTCTTCGCTCGCTGCAGCCTGCATGCAACTTTTGAGGCGGGTAAAACCGAATTTGAGTCGCAACGGTACATTCATTGTATTTATAGTCCCCGTATTTTGTGCTGCGTGTATGAGCGCCCAAAGCAGCTAAAATCAGCAATCAAGCGAGGACTTACTGGCGAGCGGGAATTTGAAAGATCCAGCTTCAGTTGGACTCCGGAGAAGTGCAGCCAGAGGCCGCTGCAACAGAGGGTCTATCTGGGACGATATTGGCTGGTCTCCTTGTAGCAAAATGTAGGTTTGATAGGATAAAATCTCCGAAATTCCCTGAGAAATAAAATGATAAGTATGTGTTTCGGCCAGCGCGGAATGAATCGACATTATATGCAGGTGATTTTATCGTTTTCTTCTTTGTTGGGCACTGACATTTCACCGGAGGTTGCTCCTGCCTTCACTTGAATACGACAACTGCCAAGCACTTCGAGAGCATGCGGCCAGCTACACACACCAAGCTTAGTCAGGCCTCATGTGTGGCTGCTCGCTCTATCCAGCAGGTGATCGCGACAACACGCAGCTTCTCGTTCAATTGACCACGCTCCTTTATCTCGTCCACGACGCACATTTTCCTCTTTTCAGTCATCAGCTCGTCGCAGAATTCTTTCACTGCTCATTTGATCTTGTCCACTTCCTAGATTCCTCGCTTTCCTCTCCGGCCCTTCCGCAATGGCTCCTGCCAAAGTCCCCAAGAACAAGTACTCGGTGATTTTGCCGACGTACAACGAGCGCCGCAACCTGCCCATCATCACATGGCTGCTCAACCGCACCTTCACAGATAAGTAGGATGATCCTTAGAGCGAATTGTGCAGACATTACTTGGTGCGGGGGCCATGACAGCTAATGCGAAAACAAACAATCACGAATTTAGTAAACTCGACTGGGAACTCATCATCGTCGACGATGGTTCTCCCGACGGCACCCAAGAGGTAGCCAACCAGCTTGTCAAAGCCTACGCCCCTCACGTCGTCCTCAAGCCTCGTGCAGGCAAGCTTGGGCTTGGAACAGCCTACGTACATGGCTTACAATACACCACGGGCAACTTCGTCATTATCATGGACGCGGACTTCTCGCACCACCCAAAATTCATTCCCCAGATGGTTGCGCTCCAGGAAAAGGGCAACTACGATATTGTTACTGGCACGCGGTATGCCGGCAACGGAGGCGTGTTCGGATGGGACCTCAAGCGCAAGTTTGTTAGTCGCGGCGCCAACTTGTTCGCCGACACCGTGCTGCGCCCTGGCGTCAGTGATTTAACCGGCAGCTTCCGATTGTACAAGAAGTCTGTGCTAGAGAAGGTGATTACAAGCACAGAGAGCAAGGGCTATACGTTCCAGATGGAGATGATGGTTCGTGCTAAGGCAATGGGATGTACGGTTGCGGAAGTTCCTATTTCGTTTGTGGACAGGTTGTATGGTGAAAGTAAGCTGGGGGGTGATGAGATTGTCGAATACGTCAAGGGTGTCTTCTCGCTGTGGTTGAAGGTGTAACCTGGCCAAGCTTATGTTCGATAAAAAAAAAGTTGACATCGGTGTGTGTATGTGTTGAAAGGATCGCGCAGAAGATGGTCGAGAGCCGTGCGAAACAGACGTCAACTGTTAAAAATCTTTTGTAATGATGAAAAATGATTTTCAACAATCCAACTGATAATAATAATATGCAGTCGTCGATACTTATGATAGCACATACGTCTAACATCTACATGTTCCTCCCACCCGTCACCATAATAGTCTGGCCCGTAACATACGAAAACAACGGGCTCGCCACCGCCAAAATACTCCCAGCCGCCTCAGTCGGACTCCCCGGCCTCCTAAGCGGAATATCAAGAAACTCTTCCTGCCCAGAAGCCGTAGAAGCCTTCTGCTTCTGCGGTATGCCCAGGCGGATCTTCTCCCCCCCCGGACCCTCCGCAAACGCACCCGCTTCCTTGGCCGCCGTCAACCTGGTCTGAATGAATCCAAAGGCTACAGCATTAGCTCTCACGCCGAACTGCGGCCCCCATTCCTTGGCAATCGTCTTGGTGAACCCCGTCACGCCGGCCTTTGCCAAAGAGTAATTGACCTGGCCTGCATTGCCGTGCACGCCCGATGTGGACGACACATTGACGATAGACCGCGGCTCACCATCTTTGACGCGGAAATACGGCGCGGCTTCGCGCACAAGGTTGAAGGGCGCGGTGCAGTGCAGCGCGATAATCGTGTCCCATTGCTTGTCGGTCATTTTGTGAATGACGCCGTCCCAGGTGTATCCCGCGTTGTTGACAATGATGTGGATCTTGCCGCTGCCAAAGTCGGCGGCTTTCTGGACGAGCGTCTTGATGAAGGCTGCGGACATGATGTCTCCGGGGACGGAAATGGCGTGGCCGCCTGCTTGAGTGATGGACTGGGCTACATGATCTGATTTTCTGTTGGGGGTTTTTTTTTTTTTTTTTTTTTTTTTCGTCACTATATTAGCCAGACTGCAAGTATATATAGTAGGTTTATGGAATTTTTAAATTGTCCGGGCTGGTAGCGGTTACAGATGGAAGGGCAAAGAAATAGGGAAACCCATACTGGCGTCAATGTCCGAGACGACCACTTTGGCACCTTCGTTGGCGAATAGACGGGCGGTTTCGGCGCCGATTCCCTGGCCGCTACCTGTTATGATGGCGACTTGATTGGTGAGGAGGCCCTTGGGGTAGTTAAGGTGGTTTGTGAGCTGGGCGACGCGGTCGGACATTGTGACGACGTTGAGATCAAGTCCGTTCGGAAGAGAGTAGTGCTCTCGTTTGGAACTTATGAGTGATGAAATGATAATGCATGGCGTGAAAGTAACTGGTATTTGTGTCTGCCGCTTTCGGCTCAGATGAGGTGATGGGATGTGTCCGAAGTGCCGAGGCTACACCGGGGGGGGGGGAGTCGGGCGGCCCCGCATCGTGCATCGATGTTGGGGAGCGGCAGGATGGATACATGGATGCAAAGGTGGGTAGCTGACGAATAAAGCGAAACTGCGGTGACATTAAAAGAGGGATTGATTTAGGACTTCAAGATCGAGTTGTCGGTAGATGTCCGTGTCGTTCGTTTGGGAAAGCGGGATACACATACTTGACGCTCGTGGCTTGCTTGTATGCTGATGCGTTGACATGCAGCGGATAGGAACACTTTCAGCGTGCAAGAGGGGTTGAACAACCCCAGTGTGAGAGAGGTTCTCGGCTTATACTGGGGCCATGGCGGATTCATGGAGAGGTCGAGCATGAATGGTGCGGAGGAACATATAATGGGCGAGCTGGGCTGCAGAAAGCTGATACTTGGGAGATACGGGAACAAATTGAAACCCAAATGCGGATATAAGAGACAAAAAATAGACAGAGCGCTAGGAGACGCAGCAAGTCATTCCATCATGTTCTATACTCCCATCTACAGCTTAAAGTCCGCATTCATCTTCTCCCATCCTGCTGAAGATTCGTCCATCCCGGCAACTCGCTCCGCAAGCTTCATCTTGAGCTGCCGGTGCTTCTCAGTACATAGCTCGTACATGGTGGATAAGTTGAACAGCAGCGTGTGGGACGAAAATCCCGACTGGATGAGGTTCTCGAGGATTTCACGGCCCTGCAAAGAAGTAAGCTGGCCGATGCCCTTGTTTTTGCCAACAGATTGGGAAACAAGTGACAGACCTCTGATATTCGACCAAGGTATAGCAAGCATACCGCTGTGTTCATACCCACCATCTCATCACCAGCCAGATCGCCCCCTAGTCCCTCCCACTGACCCAGCGCCGCCTCATACTCGCCATCCGCCATGTCACAGAGCGCCGATATCAACTTCTCAATCTCGGCTACGTCCTTGGAGCAGTGGGCAGCGCATTTCCGCGCTTTGTCCACATCACCCAGATGCAGCCACAGGAGAGCCTTGGACAGGCTAATCTTGCCGTCTCCTTGATCTCGCAGGGTATCCAGATGGTGCGCCGCGCCAGACAAGTCGTCCATCTCAATCAACGCACCGGCGACCTTGACGCCTAGCTCATGCAGACGCGCTTTCCATAATTCGCTGGTTGAATTGCCATGCTGAGCAGCTGCCTTGCTGATGTGATCCCGAGCTTCCCTCGCTAGATCGTGGTAACTCATGACGGCTCGACGGGGGTCGCCAAACCCCAGCGCCTGGAGACGCACATTGAGCACACGTAGATGCCATGGAACAAGGTGTTGACCCGTCTCTTCGTCAAGGTATACCCGCGCGTTGCTGAGATCCTCCAGCGCCTTCACCTCTTGAGCTGCCAGCGCAGTTGCATTAATCAGCGTCAAGCAAACGAGTCGTGTGTAAAGCAGGTCAAAGATTCGGCGTGAGTCGGTCGGGTCTACGGCTCCGTGAGCACCAGAGCCCGTCAACTCTTGGACCGCCGCGATGGCTGCTGCTCGGAAGTGGCCATTTGCAAGGAGCTGCTCTAGTGGTGCAGACGGATCAGGCTGCTTGGGTGAGTTGCGGAAGGCGACTGGGACGTTGAGGGGTGTGAGAGGATGATAGATCTCGGGACGGAGGAGGAATGAAAAGTCCTTGGGGCGTGGATCCCTCACTTGCGGGATGGGCGAGCTTGGTGAGGGTCGGGCTTGCGATGCTGCGCGATCGGGGAGCTGGGCGCTGAGACGTTGCGGCTCTGGTGTTGAGGGCGTGCTCAAGGGTCCACTGGGTAGGTTAGTTAGCTGGTGAACTTGACGTTGACTGGGTCGGCACACGAACTCATCTACGTCGAGTGGCCCTCTGGTAGAGGACCGTGGGCGCGAAGCTGTGGGAGGTGAGCAAATTGAAACGTGGATGGCGGTATCGCGACCAGGGATGAAGCTGGTCTCTCATATATAACGGGGCAGTTGTTCAGTGGATAGGTGGGAGAATGGGACAGGATGGGATAATAGGTGCAAGGTGAAGACCATGCAGGGTTACAAACTTACATCGCGAGACTGAGGATTTGTTCCTGGTGTGGCCGCTTGGGGAGCCTTTTTCGGGGCGGTCCATGGCGAGGGCATTGATGCAAGTGAGCGTGGATTATGGCACGTTGATTGAGCAGCTGTCCTATTGACGTCTCTGAATGAGCTCTCGGATAACCAACGTTGAATGTCGCTGTGCTGTTCTTGCTTTGGAGCCAGTTGTGGCGCAGCCGAAGCAGAGAGTCAAGGCTCCACAAAGCTTCAAATAAAGGACAATCATCTGTCCTACTTTTCAGCCTCAACATCGCAATTCATCAGTTCATCAGACACCCTCAGGGCCAAATTCACCGCAGTCCGTATGTGCATCGAGACCAAATGCCCGTCTTGAGGGGACAAAAGTACGTCGCCGAGTTTCGAGCTGGCAGAAAGGCAAATCATCAATTCCGATGCATTTGGTAGCTTCACCCAAACGACATGCAATTGAGATCCATGCTAATCCACAGGACATTCCTTAGAACAGGGGAAAGAATCTTGTGTGCTGTCTTGTGTGTGCTGTCTTGTGCGCCGCCTGCCTTGGGATTCCAGGACGAGCGCTGCTGCACTGCAGTCATCTCAAGCTCACCAGCGTCAATTAATGACTCCCACTTTGTCGTGGTTGACGGAGCCGCCATCGAACCATGCATCGAGCAAGAGTCTGGGAACTAGGCGCACCCATGGAAGCCCAAGCACGAGGCCCAAACTAAAGCTAGGTAATGACTCAATATCTGCGTTCTCCGTTTGCGATTCCCAACCGCTCTGCCCCTCGACAAACGAGCATGCCCCTCAGTGCCCTCACATCAGCACAAATCGGCCAACGCATCGAATATGACCCCAACAACATCGAGCGCATCGCAACCCGCAAGCTCATAAATGAACTTGAAATAGTGGAACCTGATCCAACATGGCCGCAGCAGTTCCAAAAAGTCAGGAACCGCATCCAAGCTGCCTTGAGCGACACCGCACTCGCCATCTCCCACGTGGGCTCAACAAGCGTGCCCAATCTCCCCGCCAAGGCCATTAGATATTGATCTCACCGTCAAGGACATTCTAGGCGAAAATTCCTTCGCCGGCCCATTGCAGTCCGCTGGCTTCACTTTCCTGTTCCGTGAGCGGGCATGGCACGAACACCGCTTCTTTAGGCGTGGCAGGGAGCCTATGCCCGTGAATCTGCACGTCTTTGGACTGGATTGTTCAGAGGCGGAGCGACATCGCATCTTCAAGGAGTAGCTAATTGCGCACCCGGAAGACAGAGAGCGATATGCTGAGATTAAAAGATTTGCAGCGAAGCAGTCGCGGGCGGCGGGCGAGACTGTGATGGGGTATAATGAGAGTGCATGACCTGGTCTAGACACCATCCCTAGGCCTGCGCGCAATGCAGTGATGTATGCACAGGCCATGGTCCTCAGCCGCCGTACCACCAAACAGTCATCCATTCGGAGCTGCATTAACTACCTAACTATCAAGCACCTATGTCCGATTTCCTTAGCTAGCGTTGTATACTCCGTAACGGCCTGTAATTTGTCGATCGGCTACTCCCATCGTGACCGCCCCTTCCCCCCCCACCAGGTCCTGTAGTTAGTAAGTTACCGGACTGTGGAGTGATGGGTGTCTTTAGCGGCACCAAAGAGATACGCGCGCTGCCTCCTGTTTTCCATCACCCGCTTTATTTCCAAGACGCCTGTGTGTGTTTCGTAGTCTCAGCAGAGTCACGCGCAAACCCATTGATGGAGCAGATGATGTGATCCACGCATACCGTCTGCCTCCTGATCGGTGATCATGATCGTCTTATCGTCGAGTTGCAGTACTTCAACGCTACATGGAAGGCCAACTTTGTCACTTGTGTCGCTCCTTCCTCGTCCCCTGTTCAATTCCTGTCCCTCCCTCCTTCCCTCCATTCTCCCCCAGTGCCGTGTATTATTTTGCTCGAGTTCCCTCCAAGCAGTCTGGTGTGTTATAGATGATTCTCCCCTATCTTAATTTCGCGTGTCTGTTTTCGTAACGTAGCATCTTTTTTCCAACTCTTATATCGTTTCTCGCGCCCAGACATGTCGCATCTTCTCGCTGTTCCAACAGCTGGCGCTGGGAAATAACTGCTTGTCGCTGATTTCGCGTGGTGTGCTCTTCATTCCTATATCTTGCTCGCTTTAGCCATCCATGCGACTCTACTCGACAAATAATCAAGGGCGCAATTGCGAAGGGACACGGATTTTCCGACACTTGTGACGTTTAAATAGCGACTTCAACTCGTCGCGTCGCGTCGCGTCGTTTGGCTGCGTGGGGGCGATGGTGTCTTTACTGCGACTGGCCGTCGCGGCAATACTTTCGGTATCTGCTACGAGCGCTTTGTCATCGTCTACAGCAGGAATTGCTGCTCTAGCAAATCGTCTGTTTCCTGACCAGGGAAATTCTTTTCAATTCAAACTGACATTGAAGAGCGAGAATTGGTCGCGCTGGAACCAGCCTACCAACGACAATTACACAGTCAAGGCGGGCAAGAACGGAAAAATCCTTGTTGAGGGTACAACGCTAAATGCTCTTGCTAGGGCGTAAGTTCATACAATTTGGCCCACAACGATACTACTGATGTCTAGATTTAATTCAGATTAGCCACTGACCTCAAAGCGTAGATTGCGGCACTACGCCAATGAGGTTCTGCAGATTGATCAGTCTTTCTTTGTCGACAGATACGAGAAGACGCAGGAGACTCTTCCGGCTCCAGTCGAAGAATTGAAGGGGGAGAGTGTCGTACCTTGGAGATACAATCTCAACACCGGTAAGCGGAGGCGATGAAGTATGCATTTCATCTGCTTTGGCTGACCCTGTGCACGACATTAGTGACCTTCTCATACACCTTTGCTTGGTATGAATGGGAGGAATGGGAGAGGTTTCTGGACTGGGCTGCCTTGCGAGGCGTCAACCTGCAACTTGCCTGGGTTGGCTACGAAAAGATTTTTCTTGATAGTTTCAAGGATCTCGGGCTTGAAGAAGAAGACATTTTGCCCTTCCTCAGTGGTCCAGCGTTCCAAGCCTGGAATCGTTTTGGTAATATTCAGGGTTCTTGGGGGGCCAAGGGGAACCTGCCTCTGAAGTTCATTGACGAGCAATTTGATCTTCAGAAAAAAATCCTAGATCGGATGGTGGAACTTGGCATCACCCCAGTCCTGCCCGCGTTCCCGGGATTTGTCCCAAAAACGATTCAGAAGGTTCGGCCCAATGTTAAATTGACTGCTTCTCCCAATTGGTTTGCTCCAGCGCCAGACAAGTATAGCCGCGATTTATTTCTCAGTCCTACGGATAGCACGTACAAGGAACTACAGAAATTGTTTATTTCCAAACAGATCAAGGCTTTTGGTAATGTCACCAATATTTATACTCTTGATCAGTTCAATGAGCTGGCTCCCGCATCAGGCGAGACCACATACCTTTCAGACGTCTCGAAACATACCTACGATAGCCTCACTGCTGCCAACCCTGCCGCGGTTTGGTTGCTTCAAGGATGGCTTTTCTACGCAAGTCGGAATTTCTGGACGCAGCCACGCATTGACGCCTACTTGGGCGGCGTGACTGATAATCAAGGCATGTTGATTCTCGATCTTTACTCAGAAGTAAATCCCCAGTGGCAACGCACAAACAGCTACTCCGGTAAGCGATGGATCTGGTGCCAGCTGCATGATTTTGGAGGCAACATGGGGCTTGAAGGACGAGTGCAAACCCTCACCAGCGGGCCGATTGACGCACTCTCCCAATCAAACTCACTCGTTGGCTTCGGAATTTCTTCAGAGGCTTTTGAGGGTAACGAGATTGTTTATGACATTCTCCTTGACCAGGCATGGAAATCATCCCCCCAAGATACTCAACAATACTTCAAAGATTGGACCACCCGACGATATGCATTGGGGTCCAGCCTGCCCAACGAGCTGTACGAGGCCTGGGAAATCCTTCGCGCCTATGTCTACACCAACAAACGCACTGATATCCCTCAAGTCCCTGTTGCAACGTATCAGCTGCGTCCAGCTCTTTCTGGAATCGTGAATCGAACAGGTCACTTCCCACACCCAACAGCCGTCCATTACAACCCCAATATTCTGCAAAAAGCGTGGGAGCTCATGCTCAGATCGGCTCGCCGTCACTTTACACTGTGGAATGTGCCGACCTTTCAACTTGATTTCATCGATGTCTCGCGCCAAGTGCTTGGCAACGCATTTGACTCAAAGTACAACAGGCTTATCAGCGCCTATAAATGCGAAATGACCAAATCGTATGAGCTTCGGTCGAGTTCATCCACCTGTGATGTCGAAGAGGCAGGGAAAAACTTGCTTGCTCTTTTGTCCCTGCTCGACGACGTTCTTTCAACGAATACGCACTTTAGGATGGACAAATGGATGGATGGCGCTCGAAAATGGGGAGCACGATCAGGCAATGAAGACTTGTTTGCGTTTAACGCACGCTCTCAAGTGACGGTATGGCAAGTGGACGCTACCAGTCTCAACGACTACGCTACCAAGGCATGGTCGGGTCTTGTGGGATCGTATCATAAGGGTCGATGGAGCATCTTTGTAGATGCGCTCAATAAAGCCATCTTGGAGCATCATCTGGACGAAGGGGCGCTGACGCAGGCCCTGGAGCGATTCGAGGCCAACTGGCAGGCGAACGGGGGTCAGGATGCTGAGCGTAAAGCGCCCGATATGAAGAACATGGCCGAGTGGTTGCAGATTACCTGCCCGGATGTGTTTCCACGGGTGTCATAGGGCCTGCATTTGGTTTACATATTGGCTTGCACACTCGCATTTTGTATACTCAAGAGTGTTTGAAGGCGGGTACTGGATAGTGACGTCATCTTCTTATACGCATTTACATCAACAGAGGTATATTTACGTCTTCTCATATACTTGCAATAACCTTGCTGCATCGTGAAACAAAGCAAGCCAGTTTCGAGTCTCCAGTTATCATAGAAGAACATGATGGCTTGTGCTTTTGATACTGACTGGGTGTTAGTTCTCACCAATATGAAAGAAAACCGAAAAGAAGGGCCCCTCGCAAATCATTCTATCTCCTCTTAACAGCTGCCTTCCAAAACAACACTACCTACACTACCTTGGCGGAGCACCCTGGCAATCCACGTTGCAAGCCATCGTACGTTTCTCGCTCAAGCCTACGGAGTACGCCTCGCGTAAACGCACAACCACAACAAGTGCCGCAAGCGTCATGACAAAGCCCTACGTAATGACGATCTTTTCAGGGGACACATGACCGACCACTCATCCAACTCGTTCGGCACACACAGCCTGCGGACTATTCCTTCGGAAGGTCAACTGGGACTATCACAAGACGCTGCGATCCCGGAACCCATGGTGCAGGAATGATTGTTGCTTACAGTCTGCACGAGTCAGGAGCCGGAGCGGGCGAAGACCTAATTATGCAGTAGCTTACCGAGCATTTACTAAAGAAAGCATGATAGATTTTGTACCTTATGTAGAACCTTCAATTATTAATTAAGGTCTAGAGGTTACAGCATTGAATTTATTGGCAGCTTTATCAGTCAATAGCTCTATTGTGAGCAGTTTAGCTTTAATTATTTAACGTCTTCGTTAATCCAGACTTATCAATCGGAACCTTAGTTATCAGACTATCGTAGCCTTGGAAGAAGGCCCATATCTTCGCTCCCCAGGCTTTAAGAAGCCCACAACCTCTGAGTGAGGCATTTTATCTCCTTTGTCAGTAGTCACAAACTTAACGTACACGTTACCATTCGGATCCATTGGACCAATGGAGCACACAGCGGCACTTATCTTTTCGAATTTCGCCCCAGTGCTTTCGGGCCGCTATTCGGCCCTGTCAAGTAGTTTCGCCGTAGTCGATAAGCTATTTATGCTATATGCAGCTATTCTGCGCTTTTCCGTTTTTGTAATAAGGGATTGGCGAATTTACCGCCTTTATTCATGGTCGCCTTTATAGTGAAGGTCCTGATAATTACAATTTGTGCTGACCAGTCCAATGGGGAAAGGCCTTATAAAAACACTAGTCTCTATCGATTCCTAGTAGCAGTTATGATGTTATTGTTGCTATTATTAGCACAAATTATCCATCTTATTCTAGGGAAGACGATGTATCATTAAACAAAGCAATTAGTGTTTTTGTCGCGCGATTGTGCTGCGTTTGGGTGCAATAATCAAGAAAAGAATGGCTTGTGATTCAATTGACTAGTAGTTAATCTAGATACAAGAGAGAGCAAGAGGGATTTTTCCGCTTATTTTATAGAGAAAATGCAACAGAAAGTGGCGCGGTCAATTACATCATGACTCGCGCTACCCCTCTTTATGAGAGATCTTCGAACGCTTGTTGCACGCTCGGAACATGCTCGTTCCGAGCTTGCAGCTATACACCGCAATAGCTTTTCTTTCAAGTTTCGCTACTGATCCTATAAATCAATTCATGACCTCGGGCAGCTGTTCTCCTGCTGCAAAGCCTGACAGACTTTAAAACAACGGTATAAGAACCATGCTGGCCAACAGCTTTGCCGTCCTCCGAACTCGGCGTTATACCAAGTCCCGGAGAAGCGCCCATGTCTGATTCGCTACGGTGCAATGGGTCGTGTGGCGCTGAAGAATTTTTGCGTTATCTGATCATCTTATCAATCTGATCTCCACTTTTGGGAAGGGTTCATTCACCTTCCTTGTCCACTTCTAGTCTTAGTCTTAGCTGAGACCTAGTAGTTAGAAACGAGGCACAGGCGAGACTAGAAGTGGAGAAGAATAGTGATTGAGTTGTAGATAAGAATACTTAGGAGTGGTAAGGACGGAGTAATGCGATTTAGCCATGGGCAAAGAGAAGGCGGCGACGTGTGGGAGCGTTTTGCTTGCTACTGCTATGAACTTTTATGAGCTGGAGCTGTCTGAGAGTGTGATATGGCACATTTTAGCTTCAATCTCATATGCTTGACAGTTCGATATGAAATATGTGCAGTTGATCTACGTAGCAGTTACTTCCCAAGGCAGAATCCAAGACAGGCCGTATTGATAATGTATTATCCAGCACGAGTGTAGTATCTTCTTGCCTACGCCACAGCCCATCCTAGTTGGCCTGTCCGTGCATATCACAGCCTCGGCACTTCATACAACCCATTCATCCAGACTTTGTTTCCAGTGGAGCACATCTGCGAGGAGTCCGATCAAGCTCATCACCAGCTCAGCATGATGTAATTACGAAAGGGGTTCCGGACCGCCCCTTCGCTCATACCCCGCTTCGTTTTCCCAATGAAGAGCCTTCTTGTCTATCCCAGAACGCGTCGGAAGACGGATAGAGTTTCCGCAATGGAGGGATCCGCGATAATGACCTGGACATAGCGTTGTATTCGGAGTTCCGTCCCGTTAACGGAGATATATAGAGATACGCTCTTGTCAAATGGACGATTCCGAGACTTGCGGATTGTTTTGTCTCGCGCTTTATGTCGGACCCTTCTGGCCGTTCGTGCGTTGCTTAATATTTGTGCTTTATACCCCTCCCACAATGCGAATATCCTTCCCCCGGATGCTCGCCCTCCTGGCTCTCGTCCCAGGCATTCGTGCTCTATCAGTGACCAACGCCTACGAGGCCAATGGCTTTATCGGATATGGACTCACGCTTTATGAGCCCCGGTGTGGGTTCTCGTGCCTCTTCGCTGTGAGAGGAGCACCGCTCAATTGTACGAATGAAGACCTGGCTGTCGAGCTGAGGAAGAAAAAACGAGACGAGGATGCATCAGAGGCTCCGCATTATCCGTCTGGGAATGGGTGGAAAGTGACGAAATCTTACACGGAGGCTTGCAAAGCACATAATGAGCATTACATGAGGACTGTGGCCTACTGCGTCAAGACACGATGCATCGACTTATCTCCAGACAGACTTGAGAAGTTCTACAGAGACCAGTTTCCAGGAAACAAGACGCAGCTTGATCCGCGATTCCAAACTTATCAGACGCTGATATCGTCAATCACGGCTACACCGACCGAGATGTTCAATACTAAGAGAGTGCTCAACTACACTGCTTCTATACCCGATGAGCTCTACCAATCATGGGTTGTTAGAATGGGTGCACGCGCTCACACAGAAGAGAGATCATCCTGGTATGGCATGGTGGTATTCATATCTGGTGCCGTCATCCCCATCGGTCTCTCTTTACTGCGATTCCTGCCGTGGCCAGCAACTTGGCGTACCTGCTTTTATGCGTGGTTCATTGACCCTCCTTTGATAGGAAAAAAACATGTCGCACCGGTCTGGGGCCTAGGCATGGTTCCTACCCGTGGTCAAACCATCTTCATTTTATATATGTGGGCGGTCAACATTGCAAGTAGCTATCAGGGCATTTACTACGCACAACCAGGCCAGCTGATGACCTATGTCGCCAACCGCTCTGGTGCTATGAGCTGCGCGCTGCTGCCTCTCGTCATGCTATATGCTGGAAGAAACAACCTCTTGTTGTGGTTGACAAACTGGTCGCACTCTACATTTCTCTTGATGCATCGCTGGACTGCTGTGCTGTGCATGTTACATGCTGTCGTCCACAGCACTCTCTACCTAGACATGGTTCTCAAAGAAGATGGATTCACGCGGGAAGAGATGTCCAGACGGTACTGGAAATTTGGCTCATCCGCCATACTTGCCATGGTCTCCTTGTGTGTATTTTCCGTCCAATTCATTCGGCAGAGGGTGTATGAGCTCTTCCTGATCCTCCATGTTACTCTTGCTATCGTCGTGCTTGTCGGAGCATTTTACCACATCAACCTTGTTTATACGTTTGATTGGGGCTTTGAGAACTGGCTCGTCATGTCCATTACTATATGGGTTTTTGACCGAGCCGTCCGTCTCGCTCGGCTGCTGCGAAATGGTATCAGGAGGGCTTACATAACGCCAGTAGATGACATGTATTACCGCCTAGATATCCCGAATCTGTCGGCAAAGGGTCATATCTACTTGCATTTTCCGACTGTTAGTCCGTGGAGGTTCTGGGAGAACCATCCATTCTCAGTAGCGGCAGTAACGTACCGCAAGTCATGTATAGGAAGCCATTCTGTTATCCAACAATCGTGTGGAGACAAGGGTATTGAGAATGGTGTCACGACCCTGGGAAGCAACAGGCCTATGACTTGGAAGCCTGAACAGGAAAAAGACCAGGAAACAATTAAACCTGCCAAGTCGGGCGTTGTTGTCTTTGTTCGACGACATGGCGGATTGACTGGGTTGCTTCCAAAGCGCAAGTTTGGAGAAAAGGGAGTCCCCGTGTTGGTAGAAGGCCCGTACGATATCGGCAACACGTTCTTCCAAGAACAGCACCCATCTCCAACCCATGACTTTCCCAATCTCTTATGTATTGCGGGAGGTGTAGGCATCACAGGCGCTCTGCCGGCGCTAGACCACTTCAATGAAGCGGGAATGCCGTGTGGCTCACAGAAACTGTACTGGGGCGTCCGTTCTATGCCGCTGGTTCATGCCGTCGAGAGCATGTTAGGATTCGACTGTGGCCAGGGTTTAAAGCGAGCTTGGGGCTCCCTCGATGTTACACTGTCGGTACGTGAAAGACTAAACCTGCGAGAGATTTTGGAGAAAGAGCTGCTGGACCAGCAAGAGGGGACGATAGTTGTTGTGTGTGGCCCGTATGGTATGGCAGATGATGTTCGATATATCGTATCGGCGCTTGGCCGTCACGCTGCGAAGAATAGACCCATTGCGGTGAAGTTGATTGTGGAGAACTTCTCATGGTGAGTCCAGGAGGATCACTAGGGTCGTAATATAACTGAGGCGCGTGAGGCAGAGCACAAGCACGGAAACAGCTAGATAAATTGTACCGAAATACTTGATGCAGATATTGAGCCGCCGGTCTTGGGCTTATTTACACCAAAACTATTTCGCCTCATCGACGTATGAAACTTCAAGTCGGAGGGAGTCAACTCGATGATAGCTACCTGCCTAGGTAGGTATCGAATGTAAGGACGATGAATGAGTTTGCACGGCTGCGCTGCTGCGAATCTCAGTTGTTGTGGATTACAGACACTTGCTTGTACCTACAATTTCGGAACGTCTTTTTGTTTGTTTGCGAACAATCTATTGTTCATATGATGGTCGGAGGTGCTCAGCCGGTTTAGAATTTTCAAAACCAGATTTGAGTGGTTCGAGTGGTTCGAGTCCCTCGTGGTGTAACCTCAACCTGCAACCCACCGTTTGAACGACTCAATTGGTCTGTGCCGTTTCGCTTCGCGACAATGGGTAAAATGGGTAACCACAACAGCACAACTGGGGAAGGAGTGGTTCCGTTGGCCCCACTCTCACCTTCCGCCGTTATTGTGTCGGGTCAACCGGTAACTGCCTTACAATGTTTGTCGGCTGCGCTGATAATAGTTAGCTGGCGACCGTGGAGGGGCGGCCATCCAAACAACAAGAAACAAAACATCCATTTCTCTAGCTCATCTCGACTGCACCACCTGCCGTTGACTTTTGCACTCGCGTCTATTATTGTAACATCAATTACGGAGTACAAGGGAGTACTTTGCCCCTTATTCAACGATTTCCCCCCGTACATTGCAAATTTATTGTTATTTATTATAGCTCTCCAAGTTATCCTACCATCATAACCATTGCATCGCATCGCATCGCATCGCGAGCTTGAGCTTCACCAACCTCCGAGTTCAATCATAATCGTTTCCACCCCATGTTATCCAATCATTTGCACGAGAGACATCTTCGAACCGACGCGACACCTGCCACGTCCACGGATTACCAATAATTCGCATCTATTATGATATTGCAGCACACTGCATGAGGCGCGCGTCACTGAACTCAACGCATCTGTGGGCAACCAGCTGGACATATTCGAGCTGGACTTGCCCATGGAGCGTGGTAAGGACAGTGTCCTACCGGCGTCGCAGACCAACGGACAGGCCCCGTTGCGCCACTTTCAAGTCGACCACGAGAAGCGAAAAACACTATTTGCGAACAAGAATACCACTGCGCCACGAGCCGTGGGTGATCGGGATGCTGGTCTTGAGGTTCGATCGGCCACAGCCTCAGTAGGCAATGCTAGCAAGCCATTCGATGCTGAGATAGGCTCGCTGCGTCCAACAAGAAGAGCAAGATCTGATCCGCAAGGTGTAGCCTCCGAGTTGGGAGATGTTCGGGGAAGCGCCTCCGTCACAAACAACGCCGCCATATGTTCCCCAGGAAAGAACCGAGTTCCTGGTGTTGTCACACGCGGTCTCCAGAGCCGCCGACCGTTGTCCCTGACGGAAGCCTTCAAATTAGCACAAGAGGAGGAAGCAGAGCGACAGAGGCAGCTTGGCGGGTCACCAAGTCCCGCTCCACGGCCCTGGCGAGCGCGACCTGGTCAACCCCAAGACGAGCTACAAGCAACGCAAATGCTGGCAGAGGATCCTTTTAATAGCAAGACGAGAACAGGTCCACCAAGTACATCGATTCGACAGCCTGAGCAACCATCTCTGGTGAAACTTGAATTACGGGAAGCAGGTACTGAAACGGTTCAATCTAAGAGATTTGGCCCCGGTCCCAGTCTCCTAGAACGCATCAACGAATGGCGGACGAAATCACAAACAACGTCGCTCCCTGGCAGTTTGGATCCCAATGTAGGACCCTTAGCGGATTCTATCGAAGAGGCTCGACTCCCGGCTCTGGTGCCGGGGATTGAAGACGTTCCACTAAAATACGGAGAATCGCCAATGCGGAACTTCGACCTATCGCTCCCTATCAAAGACTTCACTTGGGATATGGACCAAGACTTTACGGCTGGCGACTTACAGATATCGGATAGCCCACGGATCAGAGTTGGAAATAATAGCAACAAGCCGTTCGCAAACCGACCATCTATTTTCAGTGAAATCTATATTCGATCGCCAGCGAGGATAAGCAGCCCTGAGCGGACCAATACCAAGATTGAGAATATCAAAGCAGATGAGGTCAAACATGGCGTCAATGCCACTACTGACAATCACCACCTCACAAATTTGCTTACGCTTCCAAGAAAGAGACAAAATACTATCGTGGACCAGATTGGTGCGACAGAAGCCGAAGTGGATAAAAAGATGCCACTTCCTGACCCAAGCAAACCACGACAGAAGAATGAGAAACTGGAACACATCAGACAACGGGAATCTGCAGGACTGTCGAAGCGTGCTCTCGCTACCATCCGTCTCGCGGAAATTAAGGAACAAAATGCCATGGCCCGACCTTCGTCACCAAATATTGCTCAGCTAAACAACAACAGCGAGGCCACCCGCAGAGCCGGTGCGGCCGCCGATTATATGTCTATTACCAGAGGCGAGCGCATTCCCGACAGCCCTGTAACGATCTTTAGGAGTTCCGGAAACCAACAAGAGAACGTAAAGCCACTCGACAGAGGGACGGTGAAAACGAAAGGGACAGCTGAGCCACAAAATGTCGTGAATGAGCGAGAGCTATTGCGGCAGCTGGCGAGGGCTGCCAGTTCCAGTCCGGCACCTGAGCCAGCTATAACACAGACATCCCTGTCTGAAACAACAAAGAAGGAGCAGGGGCCCAAACCAACAACGCGGCCAACTCTGGCCGGTCGATTCACGGATCTCAGCCGAAAATCAGGGCCCATTTCAAGTTCCACGTCCAACCCCAATTCCAGCGGCGGCAACAACCTCAACGGTAAGAACAAGGAGGGTCAGCCTGTGCGACCGACGGTAGGATTTGCTGGCCTACGACGCGCCAATTCGGCAGAGTCAGTTAAGAGCAAGCGGTCAAGCATGTATTCAGAGTCGGATCCAACCGCTCGGATAGAGGCCGAGCTGAATCTGTTCGCTCCGGCAGATAATAACTCGGAAAGAGGCTCTGTGCGTGCGCCATCCGTCCCGTCAGAATCGGACGGGGAACAAGAGGCTCCGGACGATGTTGCTGAAGCAACACCTAAACCGCCTCAAGATGACTTTGTTAGCATGCCAACTCCTCAGGTCACTGGCGCCTATGTCGAGACCCCAGTTACGGAGAAACCTGTCAAAATTAAGGATGAGCAGGAACAGGCGAGCATCAAGTCGTTTAGTGAAAAGCTAAAGGAACAAAGGGAGAGGAATCAAGAAGTGCAGGACAAGAGGGTGCACCAACAACGACAGAGTGGTGAAGACCTCAACTTGGCTCGCGATAAGAAGGCGGGACTTGCGTGTAGGGGGAAAGATGAGGACACAGCTTCCGAACCTGGTGCAGATTGTGGTAGTCGCGGTAAAGCAACGGCAACATGCTCCAAATCAGAGAAGAAGCCACGCTCACACTCGCTGCCCCGGAAGCGACCACCCTTGAGGAACTCGGCCAAACCTCCGTCGGTAAAGGACGATTTGCGAGAACTACAGCGTCAACACAACGTCGAGGACTCAACGGTGGATGACTTTGAGGATATTCTGACTGGACGCAAACGTGCATCCCCCAAGCTTAAGGAGTCTCGGGAACAAATACTGTCCAAAGCAGAACACGATATCGACCGTCGTCTTCAGGCGGTGGATGACGAGATCAAGCAAGAGTCGGCGTCAGACGCCCAAGACGCATCCGAGGGACAGGCAACACTTGTGGAGAAGATGGGCAAGACGGTCTGGTCAGGGCTTTCCAACATCCGTGAGGCCAGGTTGGGTATTCAGCGGCTAGAGGACCAATTTGCTCATGTTGGAGAGAAGATGTCCTCAAAAAAGCAGGAAGATGCAAAGCCGGTCAAGCCACGTGCAAAAGCAAAAGGACGACAGGAGAAAGTTGAGCACAAAGATGAGTGTCCTGCTTGCGTCGCAGATCCTCAGCCATTCGCCGTGAAATATTTCCACGTTCCCCTTCCACGACTTTACGCCACCACACCTCGCTTTCGACTCACTCTGCTGGGTCTTTTATTGATTGTTCCCTTGATGTGGTACGTTGCTGAATATGCCATGTGCGCCAAGTTTTGCCGACCGGCCACGTGCGACTCAACCCCTTGCGTATACTCATACGATGACCCAACATTCGGGGTTGCCTTGCCGGTTAAGCTTGATCAATGGACGACCGGCGGCCACGGACGAAAAGCTGCCAGCTGGGTACAGGATGAGGTGCAAGATTTGATAGCAGACTTGAAGGACACGGTTTATGGACGATCAATACAAGACGTGGTTGTAGAGCGACTGAACGCCGAGAAGAGGCGGCAGCACTGGCGAAGACTAAGGAAAAAAGGCCTCCTGAAAGCCACAGGGCAACCATTAGCTCCCGACCAAAAGGCGAAGTGGGAGTCGTGGAGACGGTCAAGGCTTGCCAAAGAGCGAGCGCGCGAAGCGCAAGATATGGGATACGATATAGGGCGTGGATGGACGGACGAAGATGCCATTGGAGGCGATGAGCGGATATGGTGATTTCCCACGAGAGTTGCATTCTTGCATTTGCGTTCCTGATTCAGCGGCTTTGACGTTTTATTGCGATGCATGCACGAGATGGCAGACTGGAGCTGGCCGATACGAGAAACTGATGGCTTTTGCGAATCAAAAAGGAGGGACGGATAACTGATTGGCGTTGGGTATGTTTGCTGATTGGTTTTTTTTCATTTTAGGCATTGGCTCTTGCTTTCATGGCCCAGCTTCGAAGGAATGGTGTTGAGCAAGAATTGTTTGGTACCTACCATTCCGAAATGTACATATCGTCCACCTAAAAAGAGCAATGGCAAGATCGAGACGAATGCTTTGATCCATACTTTTTCCCGAATCCCTTGAACGCCTGAACTCCCACCATGTATGTATGTAGTAACACCCATCAATCCTCAATGCCACCCCAGCCATCGTCCTCCCCATCATCCTCCTCCTTCTCATCTCCATTCTCAGCCTTTCCACCCCAAGGCAGCCTCTCATCCTCGTAGCTCTCGCAAGCCCTCGCCCGCACGCTCCTCACAGGACTCCGTCTCAGCCTCTCCACCACCTCACCAAGCCTCCTCACAAACTGGCCCCCCAAATCATGCGCCCCCTCCCCAACCGCCCTCTCCCTCTCCATCTCATCCACCCACAGATCCAAAACATGCAGTCTGAGTCCCAGCGCAACGCCCCGCTCCTCCACATCAAAGACCTCACTCTCCAGTATAGAAACAACGTCGTCGACCACGCTGCCCGTCCATTTCCTCTCCCGCGCGAGCCGCACGTGCGCGGCAAACACCCTCCTCACGAGCAAGAGGAACTTATCCATGCGGAGGGCGTCAATGTGCGGCCACTGTCGCGAGAGGACCTGCCAGAAGGCGCGGAGGAAAGACGGCGCGCTGCTGGACGGCAGGTCGAAGACGAGGGAGGCGAGGTCTGAGGCGAGCGCTTGCTGGGCACGGGGCCGGTCGGTCATCCAGAGGGCGTAGTAGAGGCCTGTCCAGAGCTTGAGGGCCTCGGGGGGGTGGAGGGCTGGGCGGCTTTTGAGGAAGGTCTGGAGGGTTGATAGCGACTGGGTGCGCTGTTTGCGGTCTGTTAGGGTTAGTTATTTTTTTTTTTTTTTTTTGGAGGGGGGAGGGCAGGGGCTACGGACCGCTTTGAGGCGAGGTTTTTGACAAAGGGCATTTGGGGTTGTGCCATTTTGGAAAAAAAAAATAAACCCACGCTCGGAATGTGGTGGTTGTCGCTGGACAGGTTTAGGTGGGAAAAAAAAAAAAAAATGGTTGAGGGACTGCGATGCAAATCAAGGTGAGCTGGGTCCACTTCGGTGTGGCTTGCTCGACTGGCCGTTTGAACGGGGGAGGTGCGCGAAGGCTAGATTTAGGCCATGGTGTTCTTGTTCTTTTCACAGTGAAGTGAGTCGATGCCGGTTCTGTTGTCGTTGACGTCGTGCCTGGTTTCCGCGTGGCGTACTTTATCTTCACCCTCTTCGCCGCGAAGCATCGTCGGAGTCACGCAATTCCTACGAGCGGATTCGACCGAGAAGTGAAAGTAGTCTTCATATGCCCAGCGTCAACAACTTCCTCTCGCAACCAGCACGCCGCCATTCATCAGTAATCAATCATCCACCACATCGAACAAACCCACCAGAATGTCATCCAAACGCATCCTCAAAGTCCGCAAATCCCCCCTCTCTCCCCCCCTCAATCTAATAACTCCCAGGAATACGCCGACGCTTCCCAATCCCCCCCCGAAGGCTTCCAAATCGCCCTACCCTCCACCGACGCCATCCACACATGGCACATCACCCTCCGACCACCGCCCGAATCGCCCTACCACCCCGGCACATACGGCCTCCTGCTCACCCTCCCAACAGACTACCCCTTCAAGCCACCGGCCGTGCGCTTCACCACCCGCCTCTACCACCCCAACATCACAAACGACTCCCTGGGCAACATCTGCCTGGGCATCCTCAAGTCCGAGAACTGGAAGCCCTCGACCAAGATTGTCTCCGTGCTCGAGGCCATTCGGAACCTGCTCATCGAGCCGCAGCCCGATGATCCGCTGGAGGAGCGCATCGCGGAGGAGTACAAGGCTGATAGGGCGCGGTGGGAGAAGAATGTCAAGGCGCTTGTTACCAAGTATGCTATGGAGCAGCCTACTTTCCCGGCTGGCTCTTAGGGGGCTATGGAACGGGGTCGAGCTGGGAAGATGCTCCGGAATTTGTTGGTAGAATGGTCTACATGGGACGGTACTTGTGCGAAACGATTCGCCGGAAACGACGTTACGATATTTCGGGTATGGAAGCTGGGTAGCTCTGGGATGAAAAAACGTGTCCAGCTGTGAATGTGAATAGAGGGCATGGATGGCATGGCACGGTACGGTACGGTACGTACGGTATGATCATGGTTGATACGGCATGGTATACGATTTGCTTAGAACATCAACCAGAGATTTAAATTCACCTTCATATTGTACATAGGGTTGCCATTTTGGTCGCCCACCAAGGCTGGTATACCCGCACAAGGACAAGCATATCAAGATGGGGAGGTTTAAAGCGCTGGGCCGTCCCGAATGGACACTATCATCATGTGCACCGCAACATCCATGCATCAAGTATGAAGAACAATTCATTCAAGATCCTGTATTCGCCAACTCTACACTTACAATGTGGTAATATGACATTCCCGGCCTTGCCAATGCCACGGCTTTAGAAGACCACCATGCAGCCAAGACCAAGGACCTCTCATCTCATCTATCCAGAAATTCCAAAGAGGCAGACTCGAGCAAACTCAAACGCAACGACTTCTCGCCTTCTCTTTGTTCACTCTCAACGAGGCCCTCAACTTGTCTCCTTGCCTAGCAAACCAATTCCAGCGTTTCCCCTTGACACAAACTTCGTAGTCATTAGTTAATACAGAGCAATGCTTTTCTTGCACAAAAATTTCCAGCTCATCATCTTCGAAACAAGCCATGCTGTTTTGATAAATATAAAGTCACGTGACCGACACGACGCCGTATGCGTCGTGTTGTCCCAGTACTAATATGGAAGCGCTTCACCGAGTAAATGATTGGTAGTTCGTCATGCGACAGTGATATTTGCCATCGGAAGTCACAAGTAGGTCTCAGAAAGGAAACGAAGTGCAAAGGGAGGGTATTGTGTCTCAATAAGACGAAAGAAATTGTCGAGCATAGCCAACATCTGCTTGCTGGTCGTAGTGGAAATGGAATGAAAATGTGATGCTGATAATATTGGACATCGAAAATGGCTGTCAGAGTATAAAAAGAGATCAATAATTATCTGTACCGCGGGCCGGTAATCACACGCCGGGGATAGTACACATGATCGACTTCAAGATTAAACCTCAGCCGGCCGCACAGCAACGTCTTTTTTCTGCTTGCCGAAGAGTGTGCCCCGGCGCGACAACGTCACGCTCTCAGCTTCCGTCAGGTTGCCATTGAAGCTCACTTCCTCTCGGAGCAACTTTTGCTCCCGCTCCCGCTTGGCTTTGTCTCGCCTTTCTTGCCGCCGCTCATCAATTGTCCCTTGGCTCAAGTGCCCAAAGCCGTTGCGGCGTTTAAAGCAAGCTTCCATGAGGGCATTTGCATCAATCATGCGTCGAGGGATAGCTTGAACCACGCCAAACATCTCCATTGGATCCTTGACAGCCTTGATTTCATTCTCCCCGCTTTTGAATATGGCTAAGGCGATCCTGAACAGCGTCTTGGATCCTTCGTAGAAGAAAACGTCCCACACTCGTAGTGTAGTCTCAATCGGCAGCGTGCCAATATAACAGCTCATGAACCACGCTGTCATGCATAGTGTGATAGGCGGTAGTCGGTCTGTGGACAGAGAGGTGGGCTGTTCCCGTCGTCGCAATATTGGTCTCGCCTTGCGCATCGACTTGATGGTACTTGGCCGCGATGTGGGCAAGTTCTCCAGCTCACCTCCGATTTTTTCCCATATCGAAGGCATGCTCTCTCGCAACTCTGTCATCAAGACCCCAAGGTCCACTTTAGAGCCTTCAAGGCTCATGTCATGTGTACCAGGGAGGTAAATGATAGTGATGACGTTCAAAAGCCAAAAGCATTGTTCTTCTGTTTCAACAAAGAGTAGCAATAACCCAGCCAAAAAATTGAGGCTCTGGCAATAGCCGATGCGGGGGTTGTACAAAGAAAAGGCATGTAGTACGCGGCGAAGTGATGTAATAATTGGCGGCTCGTTCGAAGCTGCAGGTGGCGGTCCTGGTGTCGTGCTGTTTTCCTCGTTTGACGACCTGGTCATTGTTGATTGACTATTTCGGCCACTATTCGGGGCCGATTGATCGTCTGCGGAGGGTTTGAATTGAACATTGTCGGGAAAAGTCCTATGCAAGTCTCTTTCGATGGCTTCAATATCAACTTGCTTGGCAGGTTTGTGGAGAAGCTTCTCATAGAGGCCAGAGTGCTTAGCAAGGATTGCAGGCCCTCCGGCATAGTAGAACCAGGCAGCACCTCGCCAATCAGGAGGTATACCCTTTCGTACAAATCTTTTCGTTTTTGCACAGGGAGAAGGGAAGCGAATGGGACGGTCCGTCATCAATGCACAGTCCTTGAGATAGGAAATCCATTTTCGTCGTCGTCGAGCTAAATAAAACGAGTATTGCTTATTCCAGGCATCGTATTGTTCCCTAGTGATTGATTGGCTGGCCTTTTTGAAGCCATATCTATCGCGAGAGCCGGGATCTTCGGGCTCTACTGGTAGAGTTGGAAGGAAAGGTGGAGGAGTGGGCGACGGCGACGGTGACGGTGACGGCGTAGCAAGTACGACATGATGGGAGGGAGACGGCGACGGCGATTGAGAAGGCGTGGAGCAAGAGCGAGGAACATCAATTAGGTGCGCGTTCTTGCCAGAGACGGGACATGAGGCGACAGATGGCTCCGAGTCCAATGACTTGGCCGAATCTCGCTTTTCTGTAGAGTCTAAGTCTCCCATGCCAGCGATAGCAGCGACTGAGGCGGTAAAAGCTGGACTTGTGAAGATCATTTTTGATTGTCGAATCTCAGCGTCCAAGGCTGAACGTGAGGTCGGTAACGTCGGAGTAAAGCGGTTGTCTGTAGAGACAGGAGTGCAGCGCACGGTTGGAACAGATGCCACGGCTGGCTCCGTCACGGCCGTCTCTGGCCTCGCGTCTGGATTGACTTCACACGCATGGTCGCCAAGCTCGCTGCCAGGGGCATTGTCGGCCTCGTCATCTGCAAAGCCCTTCTCATACATGCTCATAACATCTTCCAGGCTGGGCTCGTCGGGGTTCTCGAGAGAGGTTAAAGAACTGTCTTTTGTAAGAACACTGCTGCGTTCAGTGACGGCTGTGCCAGGGGTCGTCGAAGCAGTGAGCTGGGATCTGAAACTGGACCGTAATTCGTCTGCACTAACCCATGGTGCCGCCCCACCTAGTCCAGGGCTTCCAAACGGTGTTGAAACGAGATTCTCACCACGGCCAGATGGTATTTGTGTCCGAGTGACGACGTTGCGAACGCGGTATGGTCTTGACTCGCCATGTTCCGTATTGGGATAAGGTAATGGGGTGGCATATGTGGATGGGGATTTTGCAGAACATACTGATGGACGTCGGGTCCGTTGCCATGGATGTGTCTCACTCGAGACGTCATAAAGCCCATCCGTAGATGACGAGTTATACAAGTAGGCTAGACGTGGCATACCATATTCCAGGTTGGCGATTGTATCTGGCGGTCCATTCTGGCGTATGCTCTGCTTGCGGGGCCGAGAGAAGTTCTCGACAACGGGGGATCCCTCAGGCGTGCGCATGTCTGCAAGTGAAGATTTGGTCGTCAGAGACCGCGATGGTGATGCACTTCGTGGCTCTGAGTACCCGCTCACGATACTGCGTGGCGCAGGAGCATGGAAGGGCCGCGGTGACTTGATCGGACCGGTCATCGTATGAATTTGTTGAGTTGGCACAGGATCGGGTCGTACAATTGGTGAGGTACGAGACACGGGAGGTGA
The DNA here is from genome assembly GCA_000729835.1 of Atkinsonella hypoxylon. Lineage (NCBI taxonomy): Eukaryota > Fungi > Ascomycota > Sordariomycetes > Hypocreales > Clavicipitaceae > Atkinsonella > Atkinsonella hypoxylon. The sequence goes on along the minus strand of JFHB01000073.1, from coordinate 21,658 downwards.
GCTGGTCTGATTTGACAAAAGCGGGCCATGAGACAGAGAATCCCACCGAGGTGACATTACCAGTGGTGGCAGTTCTGGTATGGGAGAGTGTTCCTCGGTATCGTTGTCGATAACAAGAGGTTTGATGCGTGAGGCATACACCGAATATTTTCGATTGTGGACGGTTTTTTGGGCAGGAACTGGCCTTTCTTCTCCAGGCTGAGGCACAGCCATTACGTCCATTTGGCCGGCTTGGAACCCAGCGTCGTAGTTATAACTTTGCTAGGCTCAATAGGAGTTACGTGGTGCGTCGTCAACAGATATGCCAGTTATAGCGGCAAAAGCTACTTCGCCATAAGATGGAAAGATCGACTGGGGTATAGAGTGATCCTCGATAGGCACTGCATTGAATAACAAGACGTCGGTGTTTCGACGCGAATGAAGGAATGTCTCTCTGGTCTGTACGGCGTGCGTGGGTTCAATGCGAAATTCGATAGTGATGCGTTGAGGCAAGGGCGCTAGACGAATGACAGCCTCCCGTGGTCGAGAAAGCTTCAGGAAAGAAGGGCGAGCGTACAGTGTACCGTTGGAGCTCGCTTCACATTCGCCTAGGCTTCGTTACTTTTTAAACGACAGGAAGGAGCGACTGGTGGCTGCTATGCGTCTCCAAATATCCGGAGGCTTGGTGTGAGGGGCCTTTAGACGACGAAATGAATCGACAGAGTGTTTCTGAAGAAGCTATTAATTGATCCTTGCGGGGTCGGGAATCGGCCTGATGGTCGATTTGTGCCAATAAAGACAATATCAGTTGGTACAAGGCGTGGTCGATTCGCTGCCTTCCACCTGCATGGATATCTCACCAAAGAGTCGCATCAAGAAAAAAATAGAGTTTGGCCTAGCGATAACGCCTCCGTCTGCCGCCACGTTGCATTAACCATGCTCATTGAGCAATCGGAGAAACGGTGGCTAAGCAGAGTCCAGGCGGATAGAGTTAGGTGCCAGAACGGTGGTGAGGTCGGAGATGCTGGCCAAAACGCAGCGTCATGGATTTTTCTCCCCGCTAGCTGAGACGCCACGCGCCGAGTGTCTCTGGAATGAAGCAACAAGCAATAGCCTTTTGACAACACTAACCGACAGATATCTCACGCGTTGTTGTTGACACTAGTGTCAATCCATAAAAGTGCTTCGCCGGGGGCCAGATGTCGTCAGGCAGTAGAATTGAGCGTTGGCCGCAATCGCAATTGTACGTGTACGGATTGGCAGAGGCCAAGAGGGGGAAAAGTCGCGAGTTAAGCAACGTTTGTGCCGTCGCGGGGACGAGTTGCACAGAAGCAGACAATTAATTAATATGCCAAACCCAGCGAGGTTTTGCCGGGCATGAGAACAATAATTGATCTTACCAGAACATGTTGGGCGGGTCCATCGAACCCGTCTGATCGATGCCTACGGCACCTAGGTGCCTAACTAACATACCATCGCGCGCCGACCCAGGCCAGGCTCCGGCGATCGTCAAAGGCTCGTAAAGTCTACAAGTTAATTAGAACAAGCATACCTAGGTCGTCACAGCGCAAGATCAGATCAGAACTTGTTTGTTGCAGTGGGTGCGACATCGCCTTGACAGCTCAGATGCAAGGCCCAGGCCCAGGAGCCATGATAATTGCAAAAAGCAAAGCAAAGCAAAGCAAAGCATGCATCCTCCATGTCTCCATCAACTTCCCTCCAGGCACAATGCGCCGCCGCGGCTATGCAGCGACGAAAAAGAAACCACGACCTAAGAAATCGCTCAATCTCGTGTCTGGTCAGATTTGGTGCCTGACCGAACCAAGCAGGGGCAGTTGGTACCAGCTACTTGGTCATCTGTGCAAGTCTCCTATCACCGACAGGTGCCGTAAACTAGGTAGGTAGCTAGGACTGGCGTGCTAGAAGCCGCAGCCGCCAGCCCGATCACGCCGCGCTGAAAGGCCTGCCTGAGTCACTAGCACTGCTGTGCACATGTAGACGGCCCCAAGAACGTACCTACCTGCATGGTAGCTAATAACTCCGATCCCTCACTCCCTGGTGTCTGCTATTGAATTCGCCCCAGTTAATTGGGGGCCCCAATTCGACCTCGGGTACTTTCGCCACTAAACTATAAGTGGGTAAACTACCTAGGTACTTGTACCGTTGTGCAGCGACTTCTACGCTTTTCCGTTTCTATAAGTTGAGGGGATTTGTGATTCCAGCTTTTTGTATTATTATAGTTCAATGCTAAAGGTTTTGGATTTGGTTCATCATCGTCACATCTATTACTTACCTCAACTTATTACTGGCACTGTAATTGGCGGTAAGTTGTATCCTCAAGAAAGACAATATACTTGTTAGATTTCAATTAGCGCTGGTTTCGGTACAAGTTTCTTTGCTACCTGACACTTCTATAAAAAAAATTCTAGGCCTCTAGAGGCCGCCGCTTGCTTTAATTATGCTGTGGCTGACACCCTGATTGAGTCTAGCGCCTATTTTGTGACGATTTATGCACTAGTTAATTGGGGCCCTAAAGCCATGAGAATGGATGAGCAACGTCGTGCCAGCACATGGAATGCAACGTTTTTAACTTTCGCTATTCAGCATCTGGTTTTGTTCAATGTTCCGGCAATGCGCTGGAACCCAGCCAGCTGGTTCATACAGCGCCCAGGTGGCTTAATCATGGCAGATGACAAGCTGCCCGCGTCATTGATATTGTCTGGCACGCTCTGACCTTTAACTAATACTTGGTATCTCCTTGCCTGTCAGTCAGGACTAGCGGGGTCGAAGGCACTTCAATTTGCGTGTGGACCTCGTTGTATTCAAAGTCCTAGCAATTTGTAGGTGTACAGGGGATACTTTGCACGCGTCCGTAGCCATGGGCGAGATTTACCGTCGAGGGCACAACCTGGGTGGTTGTTTCCTTCACGCATTAATAAACACTGCCGTCAAGAGATGCCACCTCTTTGTGCCCACGGAAGTTGCTGGTACTTCTATTAGAGTGAAATTCGCACATAACTTGAAGTACCTTTTAAGTCCCCTCGTCATGATTGGTCAACTAGGTACCTAGGAGGTAGCTAATTCGTGACCCAGTGTTGCCTTACGGCAGGCAAAGGGATAATCTGAAGACTCTGCCCCTGCACCGAAAAAGTTTTTCTTTTTTTTCCTCGTCAGTGCCTAGATCCGGGGCCGCAGCCTTGCAAAAAGATCGGCAGCAAACACGGCTGTACGTGTGCATCAACCACAACTCGACTCGGATACACCCTCTACACGACTTCAGATACGCGACGCCGCTCGGTCCTGCTGTTCATGGCATCAACAATACTATGAGCGGCGTCGTTACGTTTGGAATGGAATGATTTTCTTCAATATATGCCGGCAAGCGAACAAAACACTAATTCGCCAGCCGTATGTAAGTTTACTGGCTGGCTGATACATGACACATCGTCGAGTCAGAACCATTTGAAAAGACACGCTAATGCGGGTCTTAAGGACCCCTGCACTCCTGACCTGCTTGAGCATGATGCATCCATCCCGAGCCGTCGGCCTGTTCTGCAATCTCCTGGAGTAGCCTAGTCTCCTGCCGGGGCGCCGGATGGTCAATTACATGACGGGGCTGAGGAGAGCACAAGGCCTCGCAGCACACGTCATGAAATCTGTCTCCGCCGTGCTGGGGTCTTGGAGCAAAAGTTTGTCAGGCTACGGAGTAGTGGTTATGCGTTTAGAATTTGTGGTTCAAGAACTGAATCTGACATGTACGCTAATAGGGATTTGGACCTAGGAAGAATATGACAGCATCAGCAGGTCGTTTCTGCACCCGCCCGCGAATTATCTCTTAATCCGGGATCGGAGGGAGAGTGGTCAGACCACGGCTGCATCACGAGAGACGAACAGGAGGCAAGAAGAAGAAAGAAACTTCACCAACATTTTAAGCAGGAGCGGGATTCAATCCTGTCATCTCACTACGTTGCACTGATGGTCACCTCGTGCGAGGTACCTGGATCAAGTCGCAACTTCGATTAAGTTAGCTATCAACTTTCTGTATGGTTATGCACAGCACGGTCCGATCCCATGCGGGGTCCATCATGAATTGAGGCACCACAATGGACAAGCATAGCCCGACTTGGTTCCAAGCGATAACTTCAATCGCTTACCCTTTTCATCCTGGTATTAAAAGATGGGATCAGGCGCTGAAAAAAAAAATTGTGGGATGGCGCTATTAGAGCCTACATACATAGACTCTGATATGCCACTCGCATTAGTTCAAGACAGCTCCTATATTTGATCAGGACCAACATGGATCCCCCGGCACGCAAATGAGACTTCGACTAATGATCAATGGTTTGTATACTCTGTCAAAAAGCGCCAATAGTTACTGTATCTCTGCCACGAACCAAGCACCGTCTCCATCCAACTTGTGCTTCTATATAGCAGCAGGAATGGCTTATATGAATCAAAAGTTTCAAGCCTCTGCAATGTTTTGAACAAGTGCCAGATGAACACGTAAAACTGTCACAGAATTTTACGAAGCCTGATTTTAACTCTCCTGGACCTGACCAAGCATACCAATCAATGACTTGCACGCTCTCTTCATGGGCCTGACAAGATAGACGGCCATGCAAGGCGACCGGGACCGATATTCCAGTAGTTCGCTGGCAATTCAGTTTTGATAGTTAGTATGCGCATCTTATCAACTGTCGTTGCTAGGTATCCCCTTACCTGGACAATCGGATATCATCTATCGGCTGCCAAGACTACAGCAAGTGGCAGATCTTGTCCAACTAAGTGTTACATAGTCGCCTCCATGTCATGGCGGCCAGCGAATCCTTCTCGTTTAGTAGAGTCGTTTTCCCATTCTCAGCACAATTCGGTCAATTGTTCTGAAAGCTAATGCGAGTGCAGGTGCAGGTGCAGGTAACAAGGCAATTAGTAGATGTGATGGTATTATGCCCGTCAGCTTACAAACCCCGCAACAAGACCGCTCGACAGTCGACGTCTCAAGTGACAAACTCATAATATGTCACTCGTCGAATCCCAGATGTCGTCTGTAGTAGCAGAATATTCTCTGTCTGTACTGGAGACCGAGTTAGACGCCATTTCGGACTCCATGAAGGAGAATCAGAGCATTCTGAGCCTTGGGCAACTCAACTGCGAGGACCCTCTATTGATTCAGCTCAGCACTAGAACCATCTTAACACGGGAATTTGGAAAGTGAAGGGACGCAGAAGAGCCTACCGAGAGATTTACGGCGTCTGTGTCGCGACACTGAGATGCCCGCATTGCAGGCATCAGGGACGGACCCAATTGCCAGGTTCCTCCGAACATGAGAAAGCCAGTACTGCCAGATAGCGAAACTCGTCTCTGATTATGCTTTCGTCTGATTCCGAAGCATGCAAACCAGGAATAGAATGCCTATCTGTGTGGAACACTGATAGACGGGCTTTGGCGCAGGACAGCTAGGTCCTTGGGCAATCGTGGTTCAACGGAGCACAGCTAGGGAATTTATGTCTGTCCAGTTTGTCGGCGACGGACTTGCCAACCTGCCGCAACTGATCCTGGACATTGATACTAGCGGGAGGCCATGGGAAGGCCGCATGACCGTCTTTGACAGCACGAGCAGCGATGTACGTTGTCTTGCAATCTGGGGTCACTGCCACCTTCAGGACCGCAGGCCATGGAAACCATCTCAAGGATAAACGCGCTCTTTCGGCAATGGGACATACCGGGACGGCGCAGCACTTGGCGGGCACGATTCAGAGAGGAATGCGCTCAAGATTGGCAGGATGTGCAACGGCGAAGAAAATAAATCGAGACCGGCTGGCTGTGCTATCCACGAGCCACAAGGTTAGACATGGATAGCCGACAATGCGGTAGGACAGACCACTGGACCAAATGATGCAGCATCGTTCAGCAGTTATTGCTTGGCTCGGATGGAAATGTCGTCACGTACATGGACATGGACATGGATGGCCGCGCTGCTTGATGAAGGCCAAGACATCAGGCACCAATACAAGCACAAGCACTAGGACACAGGCGATTTTGGTGAGCCGTGCACCCAATGCAGGACATGCATGCGATGCGCGTTGCGGCTTGCGACAAGACGGGAAGAATCCCCATGGCCGGCGGCGCTACTTATATGTCTGGACACATTGCTGGCTTGTCCGGCAGAGAAGCGAATCATGTTTTTGATTGCATCTGTCAGTGCAGATCCGTATCTGTGCCTATATATTCGGGACACCTAGTCTAACAATCACAGCTTGATAGCTTCGCGACCCCTGTTGGCTTCGCAGACAAGTCTATTATCCGTGGAATGGAGAGGGTGGACGAACCCTCCAACTCAAGTGTCCTGTTGGGCTGCAAAAACACCCGGCACGTCGTCATCGGAGGCAAATGGAAGACACAACTCATTCATCGTCGCCTCCTGCGATGGCAGTCTTGGACTCTGCCTCTGCAGCTTGAGCGGGAGCCTCAGTCGCCTTGACAGCTTCTTTGGCCGGGGCTGCGTCTTTAGTGTCGGTAGCATCTGCATCCGCGTCCTTCTCCTGAGAGTCGTCGCCGTGGGCAGCTTCGCCATTAGTCACCTCCTCACCTGACGCTTCTGCTGTCTTGCGCTTCTTGATGGGTGGTTGATCGTCTATGAGGTGGGTTAGTCTGTATCACTCGACAAAAAAAAAGGAAAAAAAAAAGCCGAATACTAACCACCATCTACATCGTTCTCTTCAGCGTCCTCGGCATTAGCGTCTGCGTCTTCTGCGCCATCATCGGCTTCAGCTTCCTCATCTTCTTCTCCATGCCCTTCGTCGTCTTCCTCGTCGTCGTCTTCCTCATCGTCCTCGGCATCATCCTCTTCGTCTTCGTCAGAGACATACCTGAATTGAGACACCAGTGTTAGCGCAGGCTCGAAGAAAGTCGGCGCATACACGCAATGGGTGCGACTGCGGCATATGCGGACGATGAGCGATTAACCACGTGCCAGGCTACGATGGGGATAGCGTCTGAGAGGTAAAACCGCTCAATTGGCAACATTGCGCTACTCGACCAAGTTGAGCCGGTCACTTTGCGACAACAAGGCGGTTTGAAACGCCGAGGCAAGAGAGCTCGAGAACATTTAGAGAGATTACTCACTCTTCCTCCTCCTCACCATCGTCTTCCTCGGGAAGAGAGACAAGCTCATCCTCTTCCTCGTCCTGCTTTCTCTTGCGGGAAGACATGGTGGGATCTGTGTAGGCGATGGAAGTAGAGAAGGGCGGTTAAAAAGCAGGTTTTGGGGTGTAAGTGGATGCGTCTTGCGCTGATCCGATGAGCAAGCGGCCAATTGGTAGAACTAAGCTTTTTCGCAGACAGGTAGACGACGGCACAAGACCTAATATGAAGAAGGATAGAGGAGAGGAACAGCTTGAGAGGGTTGGGAGGAGAAGACTACTTGTATGTCTGGCTGGCACTCGCTCGGTACGGGCTGCGGCCCGGAGGGGAACCAGGAGTAGACAGAGAGCAGAGAGACTGTAGGGAGAGGAGAGGGAGGGGAGGAGGATGGATGAGCGTCCTGGAGCAGTTAGCCAGGCCAGACAGAGCAAGAACCAAAGCCCCCGATCGAGCGCTGAGACTAAAAGTAGTGCATCAGAGGTAAACACAGCAAAAGACGCAAAGGCAAAAAAAAAAAAGAGACGTAGGGGGGTGGGCACAGAGAGCTGGCTGGGGCACTTTGGCTGAGAGGGTTGAGAGGATTGAGAGGACTGGCGCCGTGTTTAGGGGAGCTGGAGAGCTGGAGAGCTGGGACGGGATCCCCAAGCTGGGGGAGTCTCTCTAGCATTGGATTTCGTTACAGACACGCCCTCCTCCTTCGCTGGCTCGCCCACTCACTCAACTCACCCACGCAGACGGGGGACTCGACGGGGGACTCGACGGGGGACTCTTTATTGAGACCTCAAAGCCAGCGGTGGGGCGATGACCGGCTCTGAATTATAGAGTCAGTCCCCCCCCCCCCGGGGTGGCACTCGCCAGACTCATTCACTTCTCTCACCTACCCACTCACTCACTATCCACCTCCAGGCAGGCTGGCTATTGTGGCTACCTTGCAAGGCATAGATAGGCACCGGTAGGTGGAAAGCTGGAGGCAAATTCTGGGCACCAGCAGGTTTTGTTGGACCGGCCGGGACGCTGCCTTCAAGACGCTGCCTTCAAGACGCTGCCCTCTAGACGCTGCCCTCTAGACGCTGTCCGCAGGCGCAGGGGAAGTGAGGGGGCGATGGGAGCAGCGATCGACTAAGGAACATTGGAGGAGGTAGCAAACATTGAACACTCAGTCTCAAAGCGCTCTCAGGCAACGGGTACTATCATCAGCTCATTGCCTTTCTGTCAGCCCACAACCCGGGGCATACATCCCAGCCACTGAATTAATGCCGCCCGACAACAGGATCTTGCGTCCGGCATCAACAGATTGAGATCAATTGGCTTCTTTAGCGCAGCGCTCAACTTCGGAAAGGTTGATCGGAGCAAAACAATGACTTGTCGAACCTTTGCAGAATGATGGCCGCCGCCCAAGAACCAAGGACCAAGACCACCACCAAGTGCGGAGCTCTGGAACATTGTAGTCGCGGCGCCGGGCGTCGACTGAGCTTGGCCCCAGGGCTCAGTGCTGGTACTAGCGGAGCACTCGACCAGCGATCGGGGACCATTGCGCTGGGAGATTGTGTCTTGGAACTAACATGGGAACGGGTGCTATGACTGCCTGCTGCTGAGGCCATATTCATCATCAAGTCCCCAATGCGCCAGGAACTGTTAGTCGAATATCATCCGTAGCGGGCTGGTGCAACTGTTATGCGACCGGCTGCTGATTGGTGCAGGGCCTGCAATGGCTGGCCTGCCCCCTGAGTGCGCCGTGGTCTTCTGCAACCTTGCGACAGTCAAGGGAGGCCCTTTTAGATTACGGAGTAGACTTGTGAAGTGGGGCGATCGAGATTCAGAGCCGTCGGGCGATCCGGTCTGTGCGCAAGGGGCGTGCTCCCAAGTGGGTGGGTACTTGGGCTGCCTGGTAATCAGGGTGCGGTGCTAAGTCTCCTCCTCAGCACTACAGAGCACGACCTCTGTTTGGTACAAAGTTGGGGCTACAGGACCTGTGCACGCAACCAGCCCTCGTACTACCCGCGTGCCGGCAGACTCAACTGCCCAGGGTTGCTCAGTTATCCCTCGAAGACGCCCCGCCCACGGCTGCACGTAAGCGCCTACCTAGGTACCTAGGTACCTGGGTACGTACTACTGTTCCATTCCACCTCCATCCGCACCTTGGCTCCGACGCCACTTGCGACTGCACCACTGTCGCCAGACGGACACAATGCAAAGCATTATCATTGATCCTGACTCGTTCTTCTTCGCGCAATCGCTGGAAACTGCTTACAAACAGTCGGAGACTCTTTCGTCACGTGTTTGATTTTGTCGCAAGATGGCTTGGCTCACCAAGGAGTCTAGCCCCGCACATGAGGAGAGAGCAGGAGCTGCTGCCGTTGCTATGCAAGACAGTTGCGCACCACGTCATGGTATTATTGAGGCTCGGCGGATTAGATGAACCGATGCGCGTGTTAACTTCAACTTCAAAAACGCGACTGCCTTTGTTGAAAGTGCTGCGCGTCGTCACGCCTTAAAGGTCACCATCACCAGTCAGGCAGGCTAGCTGGTCGTCCTTGGCTTCTTCTTTAAAAATCGAGGCGGGGCTGACATTCCAGATTTGGTCGTGACTAGTGCCGAAGTGGCGAAATGGCATCATCCATCATACACGACCGCCGCGACAAGCATCGTGACAGGTTCCTACAGTTAGTTCATGTCTAGCACTATCCAGCAACTAACTCTTCTTGTTTAACTTGTTTCCTAGCATTCACTCACTCTCACATCAGCCGCCCCCTTACCGCGCACTTCGGCATCACCAATTACCGGCCTGCCATACAACCACTCGGTTCTATCACCAGTCATCATTGCAAAGCCCGCTATCATGCCTCTGGCCCCCGTAAAAGACATAGACCATCTCGTCCTGACATGCACAAACATCGACGCCACCGTAAACTGGTACACTACCAACCTAGGCATGACACCCACCTCGTTCACTTCCGAGGCCTCACCGTCCATCACCCGCCATGCGCTCCTTTTCGGCACCCACAAGATCAATCTGCATCAGAAGGGCAGGGAGTTCGAGCCCAAGGCGCGGACTGCGCTGCCTGGTACGGCGGACTTGTGCTTCTTGTTGGAGGACGATGTTGATATGGTCGGAGTGGTGAGTGGGTTTCGAAGCGCTGGGGTGGAGGTTCTGGAGGGAGGGTTGGTGAACAGGACGGGGGCGAGGGGACGGTTGAGGAGTTTATATGTCCGGGATCCGGACGGGAATTTGATTGAGTAAGTCTGCGACTTGTCTGTTTTGGTCTATGTTTCCAACTTTCTTGGGCTTTTTTCTTTTTCTTTCTTCCTTTTTTTTTTTGTTTTTTTTTTTGGTTTGGTTTTGGTGTTTCAATATGTGCTTCCCACACTTGCTTTTTATTTGTTCAAGTCATGTTTGTGTGGATTGTCGATTAATCTCGGTCGTTGGACGATAAGGGAGAGAAGGGGGGCTAGTGATATGATGATGAGCTGCTAATGGTGAGAACAATGAGAATGAGGATAAAACACAAGGCTCACGGCTCGCGGCTCGCGGCTCGCGGCTACGGCCCATGATGAGAGATGTCTGCTGACTTGTTTAGGCTCTCACAGTATATCTAACCCTGGGGTTTTGACAGGAATCAACAGTCGTCTAGGAGGAATGAAAACTGGTTCAGCAATAATAACAATAATAATCCCAGCAGCCCCCACAGCTAGCATACTCTGAGCACCAGCATCGTAGTACGATGTACTCACATATATGTGATTGGGTATTCCAACACTGCGTACGAGCCGTTATGAAGGATGCTCAATTCCTGTCACATAGCCAGAGTTATGTCTCGCAAGTGAATGATACGATAGAAATCATCCAGGGCCGTACCTGTTGGTTCGCGGTCTACGGCACACAATGGTGAAAATGACGGTTGTAACGCAGCAGGCTAGGACGGTAATGCTCCCTCCTGACAGATCTTGCTTAAGCTTGGTACTTAGGCTTTCTTAAAGCCGCGAGCGGATCAATCGTGGTTAGCATGGTGGACTGGAGCAGCAAGTGTCGTTTGTTCATTCGTTCGTTCGTTCGTTTACTCACTCATGCATGCATGACTTCCATTGACCATTGAGAAGCAGGGGCAGCCGGGCGAATCAAGCTAAGCAAGTCGGGACGTGAGAAATGATAATTTACGCAGAGGCAGTCAATCATCCAGAATTATATATGAGCAGTAACATGCTCTTGAAATGCCAATGCCAACTTGATTTTATTACCAGACACGTCCGCTCCCAGTAACGGTGCCGTGCTACTCTTCACACGCAAACGGCATCATCCTAGCGACGGAAGCAAGCTTGTGCCCAACTGGACCTTTGTCGATACGTGGAGGGAGATGCAGAAGTTGGTAGGCACGGGCAAGGTGTGGAACATTGGCGTGTCGAATGTCGGAATTTGGAATTTGGAGATTTTGTTGAACGATGAGAGCTGCAAGGTATGTATTCCCGCCCATGTTATACTCACGTATGTTGGCGTGGTCAAGGTATTAAGCAAGTCGGTAGATCGTCACCGCCGTCAACCAAATCGAACTTCACCCCTGCTAGTTATCCCTTCCCCCAAGCTCGTCGCCTACAACGCCTCCAAGGACATCCAATAGCACAGGCTACTCGTGCCTAGGGGGATCGAACGATTCCCGCCTTCCCACAAATGACACGCTGCTTGGCTTCGCTGCGGGGAAGGGAAAGACATCTGCGGTGATGACTGGTTGCCTGTGAAGGTGGAAGAGAAGGGCAAATGACCACTGAGATGAAGGCAGTGGTGTAAAATCCTAGAGAGTAAAGCAAGTCTATACAAAATATGCTGATGGAATCGAGAAAATGTACAATGCGACTGCGTCTAGTGTACATGCCGGGTATAGTGCCACTCATGCCTACGTTCTATGCGTGTCAATGCAATCCCAAACTGCCCATTACAGTACAAAACTATAAATTCTCCCCAGGAGCATGATGACCATTCATCCCTATCCTCCATGTCTACAACTTCGCCTTGCCCTCCTCCTCCCTCAGCACAGCCGCCACCTCATTCCGTATCCTCCCCGCCAACTCAACCGCCTCCTCATCGTGCAGCTCCTCCCTCTGGCCCCGCCCAAACATAGTGAAGCTCTCCCGCATTTTCCCACTCGCACGGATCTCGGGCCTCGGGATGATATGATAATGCATATGGGGCACGACCTGCGCGGCAGCAGCGCCATTGTTCTGCACGACGTTCCAGTCTTCGACGCCGGTCGCTCTCGACAGCGCGGCGGAGAGGATGCGCAGATAGTTGCCCAGCTGGAGGGATTCTTGCTGCGTCGCGTCCGTGAGCTTGGGTCGGTGGGCGCGCGGACAGACGAGCAGGTGGCCGTGGGACAGAGGCATGATGTCGAGGAAGGCTATGACGAGGGGGGTCGAGAGGACGACGAAGGATGCTGGAGTTGTGAGGTCTGGGTTTATGGAGGCGGGCGGGTTGAGAGGGTCGTATGGCGGGTGGACGGATGGGATGGCGCAAAATGGGCAGCCTTTGACGGGGGGTGAGGATGGGTCGAACATGGTGATTTGTGTTGAGGTTCGGTTTCGAAGAGGGAGCTTGGGAGCTCCGGCTGGGAGCTCCGGTTGGGAAGACCCAATCCGGGAATTGCGAGTTTCTTTAGGGGGTATAGAAGCTCGATTGTCTGGCTGGTTATGCGAGACGGGGAACAAGGTTGGCGTTTGGGATGGCGGCGCAAAGGACTTGGGTGGTGAGTGAGGATTGAAGCGTGGTTTGACGTTGAGCTTTGTGCCGAGGTTGGACGATGTTAGCGCTGCGGTGGCTCCGGCTCCGGTCGGTTTCTGGTGTGCTTGGGTGAATGGGTTATAGTATGCCTCATGTGCGACATAATTATTGCGTCTGGTTGGTTATTTCATCAATAGTGAGACACGATTGTGCTGTGCTGTGCGGTAGCGCCGTATTTGCATAGCATAGAAATATAGCTTGAAGGGGTCACAAAATGAAACGCGGATCGGAAGACGATAGTTAATCCGCGTCTAAAAACAAAAAAGAGGAAAAAAAAAAAGGATAAAGGTCGGTATTATCTAGGGTAGTTCGTTGACGTGATGTATGGTTTCAGATTTGATGGCAGCCCAATGACATCGCGGGCCATGGCCATGACAAATGCTGCATGAAGAATTAGTCACTTTCACCAATCACTGCAAGTCTCAATTGAATAATCCGGTCGGTGACCCCTGCGCTTGCTCTGTTCCACCACTGCCTGCCGACGTCGGATTGCAAAAGTTACAAAGACGCCGACGCAAACCAAACCAAACCAAACTAAACCAACTTGCCTCGTCGTTGCCCCATTCCGTTTTGTTCAGACTGTCATCATAGCCACCTGGCCTGTACCTAACTATCAATATCGACATCGACATCGCAGCCATGGCTCCCTCCACCGTCTTCATCGACACGACAGCAGATTTTGCTCCTGCTCCTGCTCCTGCAGCGGCGGACCCCGCCAAGCGCAACCTGTTGCTTGCCCCACCATCAGTCGCCGCCCACGAGGAAAAACTACGAGCCGTCTTCACAGCCTTTGATCGTGCCAACACCGACCTGCAGATGCTTGACCGGCTGTCCGCTGGCTTTGTGTCCCTCCCTGCCTCTACGTACGACCTCGTGCTCATACTCACCGACGCGGATGGCTCTCGCGGCGCCGAGCTCACGCAGCTGCTCAATCGCCATCTCTTCACGTCCGTGGTTCCCGCCATGAAGGTTGGCGGCAGATTGCAGTTCCAGGACAGCCGGCTGGGGGCGACTGAGTTCAAGGAGGCTATCCTAGCGGGCCTTGTCGCCAAGGACGGTGGCTTCGAGAAGCAAGGAGAGGAAGAGGTGGTTGTCCCGCTGCGATTCAGAAAGAAGGAAGCCCAGAACGCTGCTCCAGCCGTTCAGCCAGCACCAAAGTTTGACTTCAAGAAGCTGGATGATCTCGATGACGATGATTTGATCGACGAGGATGATTTACTCGACGAGGATGATCTCAAGCGACGACCACAAGCGCGTATGTCTCTATCATATCTAGCCAAAACCACTGATGTGCCCATCTCCTTTTCTTTTCTCCGCGAACTAATTTGTCTTGTACAGCTACGGACTGTCAACCCCAGAAGCGACGCCGTCCTTGCAAAGATTGCACATGCGGTCTGGCCGCCAAGTTCGAGGCCGAAGAGAAGGAGAGACGGGCAAAGGCAGATGCCGGCCTGGAGGCTATCAAGCTGGACTCGAATGATTTGAACGAACTGGACTTTACTGTCAAGGGCAAGACTGGCTCGTGCAACAACTGCTCTCTGGGCGATGCGTTTCGATGCTCGACGTGTCCCTTTATCGGTTTGCCTGCGTTCAAGCCGGGTGAGGAGGTGCGCATCTTGAACGAGGTGCAGCTGTAGGTGGTAGCGTTGAGGGTACACTGCAATGTGGACATGGCATGAAGCCAGGATGCATATACTCATGGATGCGGCGCTTGGCGTTGGATAGGCTACGGCTATGAATGGTTCATTTGTCTGGAGTGGAATTTGTACGCGAGCATGTGATTGCGCGTATGATTATATCCCGTGTTATAATGCTTGTGGTGCCGTGGATGCGAAAGAATAGAAGTCATGCAGCGTCCAAGAAGAAAATTCTAAATGCATCTTTTCAAGTATAAATCTTTAAAATATAAGTTTTCAATTACAAATTTTCAAAATGTATCCTAACATGCAACTTCTTAAAATTCAAAATTTAACCCCCCCCCCCTCACCCCCAAAACTCGACCTATTCATTCGAAATTTCAATCTACATAATTTTTTTTATTTTTATTTTTTTTTAAAAAAAAAAGGTCATCCCATTCACCCCACCGCCCAAACTCCACCAGCGGCAATCCGCCCCACCAACCTCTTCACTTCCACTTCCCACCCCCCAAACGGCAACGCAAAACCTCAACAACGCGAAACCCCGAAATCAAAAAACCCCTATGCCCCGAGAAGAATACCAAGTCCCAACCGCCTCGGCTGGTAATGGCGCGCGCGGCAACACACGCGACGACCACGCCTCCCGCGCGGTAATGACCTATCTGTGCGGCGACTGCGGGAGCAGCGTCTCGCTGGGCAAAGATGCGCTCGTTGCGTGTCCGCATTGTGCGGGACGGGTGCTCTACAAGGAGAGGACGAAGAGGTTTGTTTTCCCTTGGTTCTTTCGATGTGAGCTGTGCTGATGGGCGACAGGATGGTGCAGTTTGAGGCGCGGTAGTTACTGGGGGTGGATTGGGGGGGGGGGGGGGAGGATTACATCTATGGAACTTGATGCTTAATGCGTCATCTTTGCTTATGTAGGTACTTTGCGAAACTGGCGTCTGCCAAAATGGAATCCTCATCACCCATTGCAGCCTGGTAGCGCTCTTGTAGTCCCTGCTTCGCGACCTCTTCGTCGGAATCTTCATCGTCGTCATCACTCGGCACGTCGACGTCCGAGCCATCTGCCGCCGTAGACGCGCCCGCCTTGGCGCCCACGCTCATCCCAGCCATCATCCTGTCCAGCTCCCTATCCCTATCCTTCTTCTTCCGCTCCTGCCTCTCCTGGCGGCGCTTCTCCAGCTCAGGCAGGTAATCCCGCAAGAACTCCATCTTCTTCTCCTCCACCGCCTCGAAGAACTCGTCTACGCCCGTGCCAACCCTCGAGCTCACGCCCACCATGCTCAAATGCGAGTAGAACTCCTCCAGCATGAGACTCATGCTATTAAGCAGACTGCCCATGTACCCGCTTCCGCCGTGGCCGCCGCCCTCCACGCCACCAAGCTGATCAGATTCCTCATCCCGCCGGAGCGCAGCCTGGAAGGCCTCGAAATCCGTCATCCACTCCTTTGCAAAAGAAGCGTCCTTGATGTCCGTCTTGTTGAACACCAATATCATGGGCAGTTTCGTCTTGTAGAGAATCGAGCAGGCGTAGAGCATGTTCGACATGAAGGTGGATGTGGAGGCCGTGCGCGGCGTGTCAATCACGTAGGCTATCACGGTGGGGAAGGACGACGCGAGCGATTCGAGCAGGATGGTGCCGGAGGCGGACCACACGAAGGCCTCGATCTGGCCCGGGGTGTCGACGATGATGCGGTCGATGGGCCTGCGGTCTGGCTTTTCGGGGTCCGGCTTCGCGCGCTTCTCTAGCAGGTTGACGATCTGGTCGACTTTGGTGGCGAAGAGGTTAAGGGACGTGAGGATGCCGCCGTTGGGACCGAGGTTGTACTGCTTCATGACTTCTTCGTAGTTTACCGAGTCGCGGATGTCGATGTTGGGATCGAACGGCACGTTGAGCACCGCTGGGTCGAGGTTGATTACGTAGGGGGGCTGCGCTTTGCTGTGGAGGTGGGCGTTTATGCGCTGCATGAAGGTTGTCTTGCCGGAGCCTTGGGGGAGGGGAGGGGGGAAGTCCATGTCAGCTGGATGCTTTATGTGGTTTACATTAAGTAGATTGTCGGTGTTGGGCAACTGACCTGCCATGCCGACGCAGACAATGGCGACTGGCGGCGATGCATCGCCCGAGGAAGCCATTTTTGGCGAAGACTGATTATTCCCCCTTGCTTGATATACCCCCTGAATTCGGAGCGAGCGCCAACTGAAGAAATAAGAACTGAACTCGTATTGCCCCAAGCTGATTTTTGAAGTCGTGATGTGCTTTGGAAAAGTTTGTGTCAGAGCTGCCCCGCCCCGCCTTTGAGCGCAGCTGTCACTGTCACTGTCGCTGGCACTCACCCCGCCACAGCAAGGGTCTGAGTCGCGCCGTCTAAGTCGGAAAGGGCACATCTTCGTTCCTAGATCTAATTATTGGCTCCTGCATGTATGGAAGCAAGCTAACGGCGAAGGCATAGCATGTACATCAACTACAGATATGAAATGGCTGTTTCCTGCCTTAAAGCCTCTATGCGTTCCCATTGCTAATCTCTCACACATGTTGCTTTTTCTTCCCATGATCCCGTCTCACCCATCTCAAGATGGTCCGAATTTATCAAAACGTCGCTTGCAGCAGTTTGCTAGCCTTCCGTCCCACTGCTTCGGAACGTGGCACACAAAGCGGCATAGTCGTGGGTTAGGTCCAGCACGTTCTGAGGCAAACTCGTTGCCTGGATTATGCTCCTGACCTTGACGGCACCGTCGTCCTCGATCAGTGTGCGAATCGTGTGCAGCAGTTCTGGGCTGAACTCGCTGTACCAGCGGTACTGCCAGGTAACTAGTCTGATGACGGCCGCAATAGTGTCTCTAGTGTTCTTCGTCTTCTCGAAAACGCGCAACACACCAGCCAGTGACTTGGGGCTGAATCGGAGTGCGAGACATGCTCTATATGCCTCGACTGCCTCGTCAAAGTGTTGCAAGCGCTCAGCAAGTGCACCTAGAATTTCCCATTCCTCCGCAGACTTCTTGTATTGCATTTGTTGTGCGCGGTACTGAGCCATTTGCGTGCGCCAGATGGTGTATACTCTCAAGTCCTCGTACAGCACCATGAATAAACTATCAAGCCAGCGCTCACAGAGTCGCTTCGTGTTCAGCTTTGAAAGATGTTCGTCGTTCTGGGTCGACTGCTCCATGTTAGTATTCAGACACTTCTTGAGTAGCCCCTGTCAGAACGGTGCGGAACCTACGTTGTCTGTGTCAGCCTTGACCAGCTTGGGGTCAATCGTATGAGGAGGTTTCTCCACACCCGTCTCCTCGCCGTTGGCGTCTGCTATGGATATCTTCTCGGCCGCCTCATCTCCCGATTCCTCCTCACCGTTGGTCGTGGGAACCGGGGTGCCACGAAGACCATCGATGCTGGGATTTCGTTTTGATAGACCAGTGTGCGATGATTCCTGCTTCTCTGTTCGATACTCGTCCTCCATGACAAAGACGTTACTTCGAATCTTCAGAAGCTGATCCCATCCAATCTTGGCAGTCATTTCTGTCAAGATCTTGTAAGCCTGTTTGAATGTACCACGATATCCCGCGGCCCGTAACCCCAGCAAGCTGGCATCAACCTGTTCCGAGTATCGAGATTCTGGCTCGCTGTCGATTTCATCCAGTCGAGTCTCAGGTAGGATTGGCAAGTGCACCTCCCTCGGTTCGGGCATTACGGGCGTGTCCTTGTCCTGATGTGTGAACATGGGGCAAGAATTCAGCGTGGTAAGGGCGTTCTCCCAGTCTTCCATGGCAACATAAACCTGTGCTAGTCTCGCCCATGTACTAAATTCGCTGGGCGCGGCAATCGTACTGCGGTCCGCGCACCCAAGTGCCATTTTCAACCTCTCGTCACGTTGTTCGGGCGTCTCGGCCTTTTGCGCCTTCTTAAGCAAAAACTCGGCCTGGGTATCCAGCATCACATAGTCCATGGGCGTTTCCTGCAGAGAGTAGTAGAGATTCTTGATGCCCGACACTTCTTCGTTGCCCATGAACATGACTTTTGACAAAAGAGAAGATACTTCGATGCTTTGTGTACGTAGCTTTTGAAACAGGTTGATACCAGAAGCGTAGCGGCCGGTCGTTTCGAGGTACTTGAGCAATCCAGTCGTTAGATGGTTAGAGACGTTAGTTGGCACCTGGACAACGGAATCAGACCCCAACTGCCAACCTCGGAAGAAGAACTGCTCAGCGGCATTAAGAAACCGCTGTTCGGCTTCAGTATTTGTGATTGGGTTGAACCGTCTGACACCCATGATCTTTCGAATAGTCTCACCACTGCCATCGTCCGCGTACGAGTATGCCCGGAGAACACTGCAGAGATATGTTTCAAGCCACAAGTCGTCCGATGTCTTACGTTTCTCGCCTCGTTCGTCTATGCAATAACTCTCTACCGTGCCGGGGATAGAGACATGCACACGCATGTCTAATCGGGAGAAGGCGTTGTAGCAACTGCAACCGCCAAGTTAGCTTGCGACATTGCACGGTTGATACACTAGATACCCTGGGACTTACCAGTATACTCCTTCCACAATCTTTGAGGTAGCATTTGGACCATTGTCCTTGTAGGTGAGAGTGTTGATGTAGGCAGCGAGACTAGCGGAAGACGATGCGTCGACGCCGGTAACATGGTGATATATGCCAGTCTGGCAAGCTGACATTAGATGCAATTGATGAAACACCAGAGTTTGAAAGGGCGGCTATACCTGTTTTCCTGGGTTGCGCACGCCTTGCTTCAGCAGATGAACCAAGTCTGGAGGGCCAAGCTCTCGCAAAGCAACAAGGGCTTCCGTTCTGGCATCAATGGATTCGTGGAGGACCTCCTCGGTAACCCTAACACTTTGTCAATACACGCAGAAGCTGTATTTTCAGGCCAAATCGTACTCAGGCACAGCTGGGGCGACCATTGCGACGAGGAAGCTCCTGAAGGAGCTATCGTCAGGAAAGACAATGGCTTGATGTGGCTCCTGTCGCTCGAGTTTTGCAGCAGCTCTGTACAATGGGTATGCCGCAGGTTGATGATGCGCAACTTTGCCGAGGACTGTTCAGAAACGCCCTTTGGGTTCAGCTTGGGTTCAGCTTGGGTTCAGCTTGGGATGCCCTCGGGATGATGCAGGATGTGGCTAGTAGTTAATAAGTGGTAACAAATCTCAAGGTCCCGGTGTCTAGTGTCCAGTGTCCAGTGTCCAGTGTGGTTCCAAGATGCGAGCTTGTGCCTGGCTGGCACCAGACACGCGACATAAATGGCTGACGTGGGCATTTGGTCCAGTCCAAAATAGGCTTAGCGGCCATGCTGCTCTTGCTCCTCCCGAAAGCTAGGTGTCCACTGTCTGGTTCTTGGCTCCGTACTTCACTTCGTAGAATCCATTGCATGTACTTTGACGATGACATCCCATGCTGTGAACTATTAGCAACAGGCTATCATTGCTGATCCAAATTATCACACTTATCCAGAGTCTATTGATCGACTCGAGCTGCAAGAGAAGGAAAGGGCCGTCGACCAGTCAGGACTTCGTGAAGATGCGTCTAGCTGATGGTTATTTCCCTCTTTCTTTTGTATCTTGTGTGAGAACCGTCTTCCGGTGATACATTTGCGCCGCGGTCAACAAGACAATCTTAGCCATCCAAATGGTGCAAGTCTGGCAGGGCCTGCGGGGCTTGTTAACTTCTCTGGCCGATTCATTAATCATTCTTCGTGCATCGTGCATCGTGAGAGTGGCACCAACGACCAACGACCAACGACCAACGACCAACGACCAACGAAGACGAACCTGCCACGGGCCATGGCCAACAGCCAAGCAATATCGCTTTAGAGATTCTTGGGAGCCTATTGGCTGTTTTTATGCGTGCAAAATGCAAGCTTTCCAACCTAGTATGTTGTCTTAAAAGCTGTCTGCATAATTAGTTCAGTTCTCGCCAGCTTTGACTTTTCGCTCTTGTGAGATCAAATAACGCATGCATTTTGTTGCATGACTGTTCTTCCTACTTGTCCTGGTTTAGCTTATAATTGGTAAGATGCAGCGAGAGGATGCCGTCGCTGTCTTCTGATCTAGTCGCTTTCTTTTGCTTTTTGTATGCAATCACGTTCGCTAAACATGGTTTCATGTGACACAGCTTTAACAGCCAAACATACTACATACATTTACCATTAGCAAAACTCGAGATGAGATAGTCTAACAAGTTGATGACGTCATTCTCTAAATTTCTTATTCACATATCAACATCATAAGAGGCCTCCGTTCGTGCTCACGGGATGTTCGGCTTAAGAAATTCCTCACGGCCGACACCGTTGTAAAAGCGGTCCATGTGTTGTAAATTGGCTATATGTATCCTAGTCATGTACCGGAACATGGCAATGTGAAGTACATGTCGGGCTCCATCATCTACGGAGAGGCATTTTTCCCCCTATTCAATATGACGCTAAAAGAAGCAAGCGTTTACTTTTGGAGGCGTTTAGCAGGGCAAATGGCCACGGCAGGCAAGACTGTGATTGAGGATTGAGGGACTGATGAGACGGTAGCTATATCATTGATGCAAGTTGTCACAGAGAGTTAAAGCTGCAGTTGGAGCATCAAGTCAGCAATCTGGGTATTGTTATTCCATGTCTGGTAGCTTTGATGTTGAAGCTCGGAGTGAATGAGATGAAATAACGTGCGAGCCTGACCAATCAACGTGCCACAACAACGTCAGTGACGTTCACAGTGCTGGCGCCAGGTTGTCAAACAAATCTGGTCTGGTGTCTGGTATTAATAGAGACTACGGGTGTACAGTAAATCTCAGGTCCAGCGTATGTGTAGATTGGTCCAGAGTGGAGCCAGAGCGGGTGTAGATTTAGGCAGAATAGCATATGCCCAGTATATACTCAGCATATACTGAGCATACAGTATTAATTTCTAAGCAAGAGATCTAGAGTGCATTTCTATAGCACTATACTACTAGGTATTAGTGCACTATACCACTAGATATTAGTGCACTATACCACTAGATATATATTAGTGCACTATACCACTAGATATATATTAGTACTATACTACTATATATTAGTGTATATACCACTAAATATAAAAATGTTAATTCGCACTAATACACTGTGCATTCTGCATATGCCTAGCATATACTAGGT